>JAHPZR010021692.1:27500-49728 GCA_019787425.1 Platygyra sinensis
TAAAACAAGGGTAGAAATCACGCAATCACTCCCGCGGAATACCGCGAAAATCTGACAAATCAGGGAAAATGCCCCAACTTCAAGTCCGATTTTGACCGTTAAAACGGCGGGCCCCCCTTGGGCCCTCCAGACTTTTCACAAAGTTCAACTCTCGAACTAAAGTTTCAGGCAAAAATAATTTGGAATACTGATCCCTGTTACCCCGCAAACGACCAAAAGAACATCCATGTCAAGCGCGTGAGGTAAACAAACACTTTCGACATAGCATGATTTCCATTGACTAGTTCTGATGCAAAAATTGCTTACCTGCACTTGAGACTGGATCAATAGCTGCTCTAGATACTATCCTAGCAGCTCCTAGAAAAGGTTCGTTTGATTCCCATGATAAGTGCAGAAATCGGTCGAGAAACGACAGCCTACTCTCCATTTGCAACGAGAATGTGTCCGCCATTGCTACGACTGAGACGACATATGATTGGTCGAGTAATGTCACGTGAACCGTGTCCTACACCGCCTGACTCCGGCTCAAACTTTCGCCGGAAAAAAAAAAAAAATAAAACCAAGCGCTTGTGGAAAATGTGTTTTGTTCACTACAACTTGAGCTTGAAACATATATAAATTTATATTCGTTTGAATCGTCAATTAAATGACCTTTCATAAAATCTCTGATTACGCAGAATGGGTCGAACAAAAATCTCTTCACAAACCCTGACTTCGAAGGGATAACACTTTAGGGTTAATAGCTATATCACACATCGGCAAAAGTACTATCTTTTTCTTAACAATCCAACCATAACATGTTAAGATTTCAGCGAAATGGAAGAAAACCAGAATCAGGAGCCATAATCGGGGACGGAGACCGTAAGCGCGCGCCATTTGTAGTATTGGGGTTGGCGCCATGATATGGGACAATTTTTCTATTTTTAGAACAAATTGCGCCATCACCTGCGGCACACGCGCGCACATTGGTGCGAGGATTTTCACGGATGTCGCGCAGGGGAAATGGCGTTTCCCCGAAATCGTTTATGCTTTTGGATCCTTTTGGCCCATCACTTAACGCCTTCATGGCTGTTGGAATTTTCATTAAGTATTTCCGCCGTAAGTTGCTCCAGTCTGAGTGAAGACGGTGCCTAATTTAGGTATGTCCAGTATGTCCCGCTTTTTATCTCTGACCAAGTTGAGTTCCGCTGCTCCTTTTACGACAACTTTACATTACTCCAATCTAAATTTCACATTTCCATAACACAGAAGAAAAAAGAACTAGTTGGATATAGCGGCGTTTAGGCCCAATAAGTGACAATAGGTTTATGTCCGTAGATGCTGCTTAGTTTTGTTGGTGTAAATCCAATAAATTGTCTGTTGTCGATGAGTAAGAGCGCCCGCCGATGCGTGTTTTGCACAGCTAGTAAAACATGACAAACTGGACTTCGCACTTTGGTGTGAAACGTATATCGAACTAATATAATATCTCTAATGTTTAAGGTTGATTAATGTTTGAGAACATATTAAAAGCTTAGCTGAAAATATGTGAAAACAGTAGAAATAATCAGAAAAGTTACGATGACGCTTGTCATCAAAACTCGAATAAAGATTTCGATTGAGTTAAAACTCCTTATCTGTTTTATTTTCGCAGCTTAAAGTTTCACTATGTGAAAGAAACACACATGATGTTAGTAGCCTTTTGGCGAACGTTAGTGAAAATTGTTGTAGTATCTCAGCACAAAAGACGACGAAACAAATCTTTTTCACGATTTTGCTTGACAATCTGAAAACACCGACTCGGACTTGAAAGTGCACGCGCTGCACTATGCAAATGAACTACTCGTACCCGTCAGACAAAAACTTTTGCAAACTAGCCAAACGAGCAGAAACAACAAGAAACTATCAAAAACAGGGTTTGGTTATGATTAAGCATTGTTTGGCAAACTCACAAATTAACGGCTCGATACCGGAGTAAACAGTGTTCTTACAGAACTCTATAGAACAAACACAAAAGTTTACGCGTACAACTAGCCGGCGAGCGGATTTTATTCATTCACAGCGCGAAATTAAAGAAATTCTCGACCTTGAAAAACACACCTTTTCCATTAAATCAGAGCATAAAAGTACATAGAAGAGCTCTGCTTCTTCTTTTCTGCCTTATTCCCTGCCATTGCTGTGAAAAATCGGCAAGAGGATCTCGCAACTCTCACAATTTCATCACACAACGTGACAACATCCACGCGAGAGGCCAAGACACGTGCGTGGATCAGCGCGGATATATGACGTCAGGATGGCGCAATTTGTTCTAAAAATAGAAAAATTGTCCCATATCATGGGTCCACGCGCATCCCAAGACTTACGGTCTCCGTCCCTGATTATGGCTCCTGCCAGAATGTAATAATTATAATTTTTTTTCACCTCGATCGCGCCATTGCTTGATTCAACGAGGTAGCCACGGTCGCCCACAATAACACAAGCCGACGTTTCAGACGTTTCGGTTAAAAAAAAAATTAATTCCAAGCTTTCCTTACGTGATTTAGACAAAAAAATGACCTCGGCGGGGTAGAAAAGAGGACGAAAGAACATGAAAGAAAAAAACAGAACAGACAGCATATATTAAAACAACGCGTGATTATTCGGTGTTCGGCACGGAAGCGAAAATAAAGCTTGCTTCTGGATAATTTCACCCTTAAAAGCCAGCAAATGGTCCCAAATTACTCTCTGTATCCTTACAATGTCCGGTCTTGCATCTCTGAAAGATTTTGCCCCAATTTTGAGCAAATAAACATTCCTCCGCGACCAGCGCCTTCTTCCTTCCGTGATCGAATAGTTAATTAGCTAACTAGTGAGAATCGAAAGTAACGCCAATTTTCTGTCACGCTTTCAAAACAAGGCACGCATTACCATCTTCTCTATTGCCAACATCTAAACAAAAGCTCTTCAAGTGCATTCAGGCCCGCACTTTCTAACCTGTGGTTACTACTAGTTGACAAATAGTGGAGCAATTCGGTAAAGCTAATGGCACCGGGATGGCAACCCTTGAATCCACAATTTTACTTATTTTGTACGTGTCCTTCATTTAACAAGATCTGATGCCAAATGTCAAATGAAAAACTCTTACTTCAAAAAGGTTCAATAGGCTAGCACGTGGATATGGAAATTTCATGAATCTTGGAATTTGATATTTAACAAACAGATTCCATGTTGCCGTGCGTCTGTTCAGTAATAGATCACGGATGACGTCAAAATGTGGTAAGAACAAAAAAGTGGTACACGAGGCGTAGCCGAGTGTGTCACTGATGTTCGTACCACATTTTGCCGTCTTCTGTGATCTATTACTGAACAGACGCACGGCAACATGGAATCTATTTGTTTTACATAATAACTATTTCAAATATTTCAACATTACGCGAAAGGCGGCCTTTGCCCCGCCTATGCTCACTTTGGCGAAGACGAAAAAAAGCCATTTGACGTTCTGTGATCTATACAAAATGAAGCAATTTCATTGGTTACTATGCATAACAAAGGATTGTGATTGGTCGAGGAAAATCACGCCAATGTCAAACCTGACTCGAGCGTCGCTCCTCGTGGGCTGAAAACTGACAGCGAAAACAGAATTGAACTGCGAAATTTAAAGCTCTTGAAGAAAATGCTGCAAAATTAAAGTCAGTTTTTGTCATCAGAGCAGCCCTGAGAGCCGAAAAGCTTGGACGTTGTCTTAAAAATTGCAGGAGTTAAAAAATACCCTCTGAAAACTTGTGATTGCGGCCAACCTCGAGGCCATTTGATTCGAGTTTTATGGATCATTTTCTAAAAGAAACGGCTTTTTCTTTCTTCTTCTGGCTTCTCCAACCTGTTCAATGCCTCCGCAAGACTTTCTTGTACCTTATCTTTTGCCCAGTCACATAAAGTAAACTTTGTAATGATGACGTCAATCGTGCATCTGTCCTCTAATAGATCATGGGCGAGAACCAATCAAAATACGAGAATAACTTGGGTTATTATATGATTGGTAATCGATAGCACACTTCCATACATGGTTCAGAGACCATTCAAGCACATTTCAAGAACAATTCAGCAATATTAAAGAAATCACCTGAGAATCACATGAAGAATTTCTTTAAGCAGGGGAAGACAGAAGACTTGGTCTTGTCTGCGAAAGCGACAAACAATAAGCAATGTATTCTTTTCTTGTATTTTGACAACTGGAGTCGAATTTCAAATTTTTGCTTCACAATTTTGCCTTTTTCTGTGACTCAGACAAACACAGTGAAAACGAGCTATTTGTCAGCAGCAAATATGGCGTAGCAAAATAAACAAATTCTCAACCTAGAGAATGCTTCGACAAAAAAATATTATATTCGTTACGTGAAGGTAGATATTCTACTTTAAAAGTAAAACAACGACAGTAAACAACACTTGAGCTGTCTCTGTTTATGATGAGAACCTTTAGATTTGTAAAAATGCTCAAACAACACTTACATGGCGCGTCGCAGCGCTCATTCGCTAAATAGCAATCTCCGGTCATCTTAGCGAAGTGAAACTCGACAATTACAATGCTCACTCGACAAGTGATCAGTTGACGGCTTGCAGTGATATTATCTCTTGTACTCGGAGTAGAACCGGTGGGAGCAGTTTTATCTTTCCAGCTTTGACGCGCTCGTTCGGGCAGTCTTTCTGCAAGCCGTAAATAACTGTCGCTCCTTCCAGGACTTCGCAGTTTCATCTGCAAGCTTTGAGCTTTTTGTTCAGTAATTTCCATTGGATAAGTTTTCTTGAGCCACAATGCGGCCGGATTTCTTTGGACTAGATTTTTTGGTCGTTATTGTTAAATTAAACTATTAAAAAAGCGAACTTTGAAGCGATCGTTGTTCTCTCGAAAGCCACTTGAAATTGAAAGCTTAGCTGATGCCCAGCTTGTGATTGACAGCTGTTGTCTCGTTAGCCAGTCAAGTTATTATATTTGAGCAATTCTGACAAGGATTGTGATTGGCTCATTTTAGCGGGCTTTATAAGAGAACAGA
The DNA here is from genome assembly GCA_019787425.1 of Platygyra sinensis. Lineage (NCBI taxonomy): Eukaryota > Metazoa > Cnidaria > Anthozoa > Scleractinia > Merulinidae > Platygyra > Platygyra sinensis. The sequence goes on from JAHPZR010021692.1 coordinate 32,507, forward strand.
TGCACGCTGACGCCACTCCTTCTCGTTTGGTTAATAGAATTTGGTTTTAAAATACTAAGCTGAATGAGTGTGGAAATTAATGCAATCTTTATCAAAAAACAAAGAAAGAAGCCTCGACTGTATTCTGTTCTGTTGTAAAACACTTAGGTGGAGGTAAAGCACTCGAAGCACGGAAAAAAAACACTCATCTACGTCTATAAACTAAAACGTTTTCTTGCTTAGTTTTACAAAGCAAAAAATGACACTAACAGCAGAGTATAAGAAATTACTTGTTTGGACCACCGCTTGGTTAGCTCAGTTGGGAGGGCGCCGGACTGCTGTGCGGGAGGTCAAGGATTCGAGCCCACAAACCGGACCAACACTCAGGGTCTTAAAATAACTGAGGAGAACGTGCTGCCTTTGTAATTATATCTGCAAATGGTTAGACGTTCAGGTCTTCTCGGATAAGGACTATACACCGTAGGCCCCGTCCCCTGCATCTTCGATGTTAAGGTTAGCATGGAACGTAAAAGAACCCACACGCTTATCGTAAAGAGTAGGGCATGAAGTTCCCGGTGTTGTGGTCTGGCCTCTGTTGTTAAACTGTGAAATGCTCGGAGATATTAGCTACAAAGCTACTCTACAATCCGAGGGTAAATAAAGTATTCACTTCACTTGCTTTCAGAATACCTTTCCGTTGTTATTACTTCAATACTACATTACTTCTTAATGTAAATCCGTTTTCGTTTCACAGACTTATGGTGTTCCTCGCCGTTATGTACAGAGGGCGTTCATTAACAACGACAGCATTGAATGAAGGGAATCATGGTGTAGCATGAACAGTCAAGTGATTAGTGAGAGGCGCCATTCCTGAACCAAGACATGTTCCTCAGTATGTTCATGACAGAGTGTCGAATGTGTCTCATCTTCCAGCAGTATATTATAGGATTCAAAGACGAATTAAGATATGTAAGAGTAACGGAGAAAAGAAGAACCTTCTTAAAAGGAATACTTGGGCCGCTGATTTGATATACAGCCAAAACAATAGAGTAAGGCATATAACAAATTGAAAACAAGAGAAACACATAGAATATACCAAATGCAGATTTAACAAGACTGATTAAATTTGCTATTTCATCATTCCGTGCTGCTTGTTGTACTTGCAAAACATGAATCTGATTCTTGTGCCGTTGTGCGGCGAAATAAATCCTGATGTAAACCATCGCTGTAACAAAAAAACCAACACCTCCAACAATTGTTACAAGACCCCTTCTAATATAGGATGGAACCCACAAAATCGTCAAAGAAAGAAATACACTCAACATCCATATTACGAACACTACAGCAACAACATGCTTGTGACTCACAAGTTTCTGATATCTGAGATGAAGATGAATAGCTAAGAACCTGTCTACACTCACAGCCACGACACTGAAGAACGAAGCTAGACCAACAGACCAAGAGACGTTGGTAACCCACTTGTATGTATTACAGCCAGGATCGTTTTGTTGTAACCACATGACCAGAAGTGAGATGTATGATGGTTGACCCAATAAGCCAACACAAACATCAGAAACAGCAAGACTCAGGAGCAATGTTTTCAAAGTTTTTGGCAAGGAAGAGGTCCTTCGTATCGCGTAGATTGTTACAATGTTTAACATGATGACAGTATAGCAAAGGAAGCTGCTGAAGACACAATTAGCGACGTACGTCGAATAAAGGTCTTCAAACTCGGAGATTTCCGGGTAAAACTGCAGCAGTACTTCACAATCTGATTTGCTCATAATGTCAACTCAAGGTTCTGTAACACACGGAGCGTTTCACGTACCACTTGTCTTACAACGTAAGGAAATTTTCTTTCTCGGTGCCACACGTCAGTTGGATCACGGTTGCTTTGCTTTCTGATGCCTAGTAAACGAATCCGTAAATACTCCCAGAGATGGCACTCTCAAGTGCTGCGTTCGAGTATAACACAGTTCAGTCAAATTTTCGGGATAGAAAACTAATCGATCCACGATGTTTGATGCTAAACAAACACTGCTGGGCGGGCTTTATTGATCACAATAAAGCCAGAGATAATTAAAACGTAGTCACCTTTGTATTAGGTTTATTAAACAGGCCATATGTTGTTATTGCCATCTTCAATTTCGTTAGAGGCGGTAACTGGCATGCTGTTAAGAATACCACTGAATGAAGAGCCTTAACGAGAGGAATAATTCGGAACACGTCCAAAAAAAAAACAACAACAACAACAACAACTAGACATTGCAATTTAAGAGCGATTTAAAACGAAAAGCCAGTTGTGTATATTAGTCCATGGCACACCTGCAAATTGATGACAATTTCATGTTTTGCACTACTTAGAATGTGCGACAAAAGCTGCTGCATGTTGGCAGTTTTACCAGCAGTAAGGCACAGCTCGAAAATAAATAAACAAAAAAGCCAAACTTAAATAACGGATAGCAAACACTGTATGAATAATGTGGTTAAGTTGGAGTGATAAAATATTCGTGTGTTTGCAATAACTGAAAATGGAACAAAATGACTCCCGTTTTCGTCCTAGACTCTTTCTTTCTACTGGTAACAAGGAGAAGACTGGTAACGAGGTTACTTTCGATTCACAGGCGAGTAGTGTTGTAGACGACTGACAGAGCGAGACAGACTAAAGTGAAAGGAGCAGAACGAAAAGTTCCACAATCTCGAGAATGCGTGTAATTTCGTCTTTTTTGCTCCAAGTAAAACAGACGAATTTCACAAATCGCTCTTTCAAAATGTTTTGATTAAATTTTAAATGAGAACTAGTGACACGTGGGTGTTGAAGTTTGTCATTTTCAGGTTATTTCAGGTTGTCAGTTACCCTTATTATGTGATGTCACTGTAATTTAATCTAATTTAATCTTAAATAAGGGATGAATAAAGCTGTTGTAGTTGTCTTAACTTTAAAAACCTGAGACATAAAGACGCAGGTGCAGGTGCCAGGCTATGAAAAACGAGGTGAATTTGTGAAAAGCTAAATGAAAATCTCAAATGTGAACCTTTAGGACTTTCAAATAAGAAAATAATACTTGCCAGAGAAGATCTCGCTTAGCTACATCAAAAATTATTTGGGACAATGATATCAAAATTACTCCATGAATATTCAATTCATTTTCTCAAAGAGACAAATTAAACTAAACAACTTAAAAATGCACTAAAAAGTCCCTTCCCGATGGCACAGCTGCAAACCATTACAAGTGTTATGAACCGTGTGGCGAACGAGTCAGGATAAAATCTACAGAAAGCCGGGCTTCTGCTACTAAGTGTGGCTGTTAGAGTTGCCAGTATTATGCAAGCGAACGTTTTATGAAAAGAAACGCAGCTTACATAAGATCTTTGATATACGACGAACGTATGACAAGGACGGTGTTGTTGTTTTTGGTGTAACCTTATTGTCGTCATAACAACCAAACCGTCATGAACAAAATAGACTTAGGTACATTTACAGTTAATATCACAGTCACTGGCGGTTTATTAATACATTGAAGTTGCGATGACCCTTAAATTTCTTCACCAAGGGTAGTACTTTTTATGATGTAAACAGGTCCTACGTACTTGAAAATTTGAAGATCAGATGTGAAAAAGAAAAATATGTATATATTTGCATGACTACTACAGAAGGACGCTTGTAGACATTGGCCCCATTTGTCAAGGGCCGACCATGAAGGATCTGGAACTAACTGTATTGGAGATTTATGCGCGGGATCTGGAACGAATGTTATGCAAGGAACAAGAACAACGGAGTTTTACCGAGCATGAATATCACACGTGAAAGCCAAGTGAACATGGCATGATAAGCTTCTGTGAACAAGCATTCAATGGAAAACACTTTCATTTGAGATCTACTTACTTATACAACAATCGGAACCAACTTCTATTTCAGCATTTATGTACCTGCTTTGTGGAGATTTCCTCAGAGAGAAATTTAGATGAAGAGAGAATCTTGATTGCTGTTTCATCTTTCAAGATATTCCCCTGGCATAAAACAAGTGAAACAATCGTATTTAGAAATAGTAATGGGAGCGTTTCACGTACAAGGAAGACAAATTTTCAAACTATACGGCAATTTCTATAAATAACGATAAAAATCTGACAATGGCTGAGAAAAAGTAATACCTAAACTTAGCTCGTGAACATGAAAACTATTCTCTACAAGTCACCAATTGTTTTACCTTTTGCCTCCTTCAAGATTGTGCGAAACCATGTCATATTCAGTTCTATTTAATTTTGTAAATAATTAAATGATTAAGAGCTACATGACTGTATAATGTCTTCAGCTATTCAAGATCATAAGTATATTACTAAATTAAAATTGTTTGCAAATGGATGAATTCACAAAGTCAAATGAAGCACACTGTTAATAACTTTGTCACAATATGAGTGAATAAACCTTTTTCGCTTACTAAGTTATTAAAATAGGATTAAATTAGCCTGTTAAGACCTGGTCAGTACCAAAGTTACCATAACCGGCATCTTAGGTTAATAAATCATTTTATTACATGGCTGTGTATCACAAGGAATGGGAACTACTGAATTCATGAATTTGATTGACTGAAATCAATACTGACAGTCGTCTAGTGTTCCCATCAAGACCAGCATCTTGACTGACTACATTTTGTGGTGAAAAAGTTGCAAACTACAATACAATATTGATTATTTTCTTCTCAAAATATTTGTGGAAGTGCCAAAAAACTTGATAACAAAAAAAAAATTGAACGTAAAGAGGACTGGCAAACTTTTGCATATTTATGTTCAGCTCATCTCAGTTCAGAAGTAAAATGTCAGCTAGTAAAACCCAGGTGTACAGACTGAACACAGCGACCTCGGTAAAGGCTCTCCCATACAGATCTCTAGCTTGGTCAATAAGAGTCAAGTTCTGGTACTACATAATATGTAGAGATAGCATTTGCTTTCTATGATGAAATCTTATACTATATCAACCTGATAATCTACACTAAGATATAGAGATTACTCCATGGAAAATGCGCGCGTACGATTTTTATTCACGAGTTGAGGAGTATCAGAAAACGAACGAGTGAGCGTAGCGAACGAGTGAGTTTGCTGATACTCCTCATTGAGTGAATAGAATCGTACAAAGTATTTTCCATGGTGTAATTTGTTTATTTTATAGATATTGAGATTTTTTCAAAAGAAAAATTGCTGGTCAATTTTGTTAGTTTGTGAGCGCATGTTTATAAAAGCCATTCAATTGCTATTATAGACTAAAATATAAAGTTCACTTTGTCTTTTGAAATAAATGTTTAATGAGCATAACAAATCCAAATATGTAGACGTAAATGACAACTCTTAGGGAAAAAACTTAACTTAGATTCACAAGTCATAAATGTAAATGTGAATGTCACTAAATCATGAAAACATGCAGCGTCATACGCATAAAGCTGAATAACACAATGCAAATCTTAACCGAATTAAGTCAAAAACAGTCTGTAACTTTCATGAAAATTCAAGGACAAACTTACCAGGTCATTGATGATACTGACTGGATAGGACTTTCTTTTAATATGCCTTTCAAAACTCGCTACCATACCTCGAAGCGATGACGGTTCATATAAATCTTATCGCCCTTCTTTTGAGCGAACACTCAAAATAAATTCACTCAAAAGGTCATTCAGCTCGGCGGGGGGAATTTCAGCTGTTTCACTTCGTGTTTCTGTTTTTGTTTGAAGGAACTCTGTCAAAAAAGCAACGTCTCGTTTCGTTTTCTCCACTGTTTTCTTGTCCTTCAGTTAAAAGAAGCAAACCTGGAACTAGCCATGTTGGATTCAAGAATCGGAGTGAAACTCGCGGGCCGCGATTGTCCACTAGTGAATTTCCGTCGTTCGCGTTTCTGATTGGGCGAACGACGTTTTTTCACTAGTGAACATTCATCGTTCGCGTTTCCTATTTGCTAATGGATTTAACGTACTAGTATTACACGGGCTTTTTTTCGTGTGTAAATCTCAGTATCTACGAAATAAATCAGTTTTGTTTTAACAGTGATACACTAACACAGATAGGTAATATTTCGACGCATTTAAAATAATGGTTGAAGTACTGTAGTTGAATTTATGCCATAAAGCTACCAAATCATATCAAAGTGTTAAAGGTCGCCATGTTAGAGTGTAATGCATCAGACCCCTTATAGAGTCATAAGTAATGTGGACTTGTGAGTTGTTCCTCTATTCCTGACAAGTATCAACAAAGGATGCATGTCGTGACTACAATTTCACTTCATCCTGCAAGTAAAATAAAACATTATGTTAAATATGATAAGTTACGTTTGTGTTAAATAGGCTTTTAGCTTGATGGGCGTCCAAGCATCCTGTGGACGGCCATTTTCTATACACACAAACATAAATGTGAAGACTGAGAGATCCAATCACCCAGAAACTATGAAAAGAGCCATTATAAAAAGTTTTGCTGACAGAGCGAGGACTTTATGTGACAAAAAACACCTAACGGAGGAACTACACAACATGGAAGACGTGTATGTAGCGAATGGGTACCCCAGAGAAACCGTGAGAAGGTTTATGGAACAAAGACCTCAACAGATAGACAAATGAGAGCAAGAAGAACAAGAAAGTCGTGATTTTACCATATTTGGAAAGGTTGCCTGAACAGTTCAGGAGAACTGCTAACCGACAGTCTTTTCGAGTTGCTTTTAAACCTGGAAGAAAGATAAAAAGAGATTAAACGCAAATTTCAAGAGCCGCTTGGTGAAAAGCAAAAATGCGTTGTATACAGGATGCCTTGGGCGTGCCAGAATACTGTATATGCGGGAAAACCATGGCGCCTTTTCCAAACAAGAAAGAAAGAACACATGGAGAAAGTCAGAGTAACAAATGAAGACCTTCATAAAGGAAACACTATCGCACGAATACGGATAAGCAAAGAAGATGGAGGCCTAGCATGGCACACCATGGAGTGCCAAAGTGGTGTTGATGGGGGAACGCAGAGATCCTAGCAAGCCGGAGAGAGGATTAAAGCAAAGAAAAGTTCTCGAAGGAATTGAGTCACTACGACAGAGACGTGCTTAACAGTTTTGATCACGATGATACATGAAAACCAATCCTAAACTCCTTCTTTGATCGTGAAAAAAACTGTAGGAGACGATGAATTATCACAAAAAGTAAAAAGTACTTGATAGGCCTGCATCTCCCGCGCATTTTAACATCATTTACACGTCGTGTAATTATCACGATACGTCATGTGCGGTTACCAAGTTGAACGACAAAAAAAAAAAAAACATCCGCCATATTGGAAATTTTTTTAACAACCTGAAGACGAACAGTAAAACTCGTCAAAACGTCGGTTTTTAAAAGAAATTTTAACCTGGGAAATCCTGAAAAAAATTCAGAAATTTTAATTTTCAAATAAGTCTCGAATATATTCAGTGCCACCATTTTAATCAGAAATTCAATATGAAATTCTTATCTTGTCTTCTTTCACACTGAATGATCCACCAAGTTTTCATGACGAGATTTCATCCTCATTTCTACCTTGTGGTCACTTTACTTTCCCTAAACTAGAAAACAGAAATAATAACGTTACGTTATGCCAACAGAGCCCAAAGCGAAGACTACATCTACAATAATATTCACTTTTAACAAAAACTACAAAACTGTGGCAATCATCATGCAAATAAGATATTGCTTTCTGCTAAAATTATGCTTGTTGTTCAACGCCGAAAGCAATTTGAAAAAACATTTTTTCTACTATTGACTCTGGTTACGGTGTTTCCTCTTTAAGGGCAGTCTACATTAATTTTAACCAGTATGTAAAGACCTCATTGTCGTAAGGGAAGAAGTGACTGAACAAGCAATTCAGAAACTAAACGTGGCAAGGATTATGTTTGAAACGTCTATTCCCTCAAAATTACATTGTGCAACACGAAAAAAGTGAGAAAATTTCATACTAAACTAAGCCGGAAAAGCATTTCCCAATTCCCTATGTTTCTAAATGTTCCTGAAAAATACGAATTTGTTTAAAGTCGAAGCGCCGCGAACTACAACTAGCTATACAACAAACGAACGACAACAACAAGGAACGCGAAAGTTCAAGCAACAGATGTGAATTATTTCTGTTTGGCACAGGAGCAACTACGAGGTTGAAAGCATGTAATGTTTACTCACATTCTCTCTTTCTTCAAGGGTCAGAACTTGTAACACAGAGCCGGACTGGTTCTGTCCTCGTGTACCAGTTCACAAGACCCGATAAAAACGGACCAAGCAATACACAAAAGCTAACCAATGACTCCTAAAGAAAGAAAGAACAATAGTTATTCTCTTGTGAACCCGATAAAACAGGACCGAACCGCCGCACTTGCGGAGATGAATCCACGTGTTCACATATCGACGCACTGTTTGGTATGACGCACGTGCTATAGGTTGTGATGAATATGGAATACAAACTGGAACCAATCCGTGACAAATACATCACACAGATTGGTTGAGGACACATCTTTGCACCCCTGGGGCATTTTGTATGAATTGCCCTTTATATTTAAAGACAGCTTTCTTGTTTGCATTGTAACACAGAGGATAAAAGCGAGGAAATTTCTGACCCACGCTGCAAATTGGCGCTGAGAATCAATGCGCTGCACTATTTGAGAAATTTGCGGCTTTAACGAGTGTAAAAAGGTAGACTTGCATTTTATGAAACTGTCGAAAGATTTTTTAACAATTTCTTTTATTATTATGGCGGACCTATTTTTTTTTTGTTTTTGGGCCAGACTAATAAAATGTTTCAAAATCTTTCCAAAAACACTACCAACAGTTTTGTAGCCACTCTGTTTATCATTAATTAAAAGTCAAGCTTAACTACTTGTCCCACGACTACGGTCACATTGCAAATGAATAGACCAATTTCAATTTATTAAAATTAAAATTAAAACAATAGACCTCAGTACGAGGCTCTGGGGAATAACTACAGAGTTTGTGGGGTTTATTCCCCGGAGCCTCGTTCTGAGGTCTATAATTGTTTTGAGCTGAAAGTTAATATATCGAGGTTTGTTTATTCGTACACAGTTTCTTAAAGGGACACAGTCAGCTTTGGGACCGCGCTGTTCTGGATACTAGTTTTTCTCACTTTGAAAAGAATTCACCTCAACCTGAAATCATAGTACATCTAGAATTCCGCTTCAATCTTTCGCAGTATCGATTGACTTTCAATCATTTACTAAAAAACCTGTGTGTTTTTGCTCATCCTATATTATCAAATTTGGTTAAAAACCGTATGGATCGTGCTTCTGTGTGTCTTCAATGATGTGTGTCCTCTAGTTATGGCAAGTTTGGGATGTTTGAGATCCTAGAATTTTTTACATTTTTCTACTATTTCTTTGAAACATTTTGGCATCGAAATTCTTTATCTCTGTTGTAAAATATATAGAGGATATTACACGGTGGCGCGAAGATATGAATTTTATTTTCGAGTGGCAAAACAATATTTTACGAACGAGCGCAGCGAGTGAGTAAAATACTGCTTTTACCACGAGAAAATAAAATTCATATCTTCAAGCCGCCGTGTAATGTTCTTTTTATAATATAGACATGCTGATGACGGCGTTTTTGATGATTTTCCGAAGATTTCCGAAGATTTTCCAAAATTGTTCCGAAGGCCAGACTAGCGCTCCCGAACATTTTCCAAGAATTTCCGAAGATTTCTGAAGATTGCCGAAGACTTTCGAGGAAGACCCGAAGATGTTTCGATGATACATCAACGAATTTAAGCACAATTTAAGAGACAAACTTGATATCAATGAATCATCGATAAACTCACGTGTGAGATTATGGAAAAACACTCGTGTCTATATAATAAATTATTTCATTTCACAGGCACTTTAACATCGTAAATATATGTACACCCTCGGTCAGACCTTGTTCGATAAATTTTAATTCTTACTTTAAAGCGCGCTATGTTCGTTTTCACTTGCTCTTTACTTTTATGGAAATTTAATAAAAAAATCCAAAAAGATTCTAGTAGATAAGAAAAGTTAAACTTTAATGAACTTTCGCTCTTTTGTCAGCAACTTAATTCTAATTCTTCAAACATGATTCAGTCTTTGTACAGGCAACAGATTGCGGACCTATATTCTTCTCGTAACTGCTTGTCATTCCAAAAATTAAATTGTACGATTTGTAAGTACTCCAAAATAGATACTGAGAAGTGTGATTTTATTTCAGCAGAAATATTTTCCAGGGAAGCCTGTAAGAGTTTAAAATCGGCTAGCCACATCGCTTCGTGTTGAACAAAAGTTCATCTCAGAGGGCATTTCGCGAGTTGCACATATGTTTTTGCAGATCAGGTGGACGTAGCCTTTGTTATTCGCATGTTTTGTTTTGGACTGCCACTAAACTTCAACATGAACAAAAGCATGCAAATTTATCGGAGGAAATGCTAGTTATCTATCGGTCGCTTTCCGGTCATAATCTTTTTTGTTTTGAATGAGCGAAATGGAAAAATTACTTTGTAGGCCGGCCAATGAAAGATCACAAATCTTGGACAGAAGGAGTTTTCATTGGTTCTTTTTTATGCACTAATAATATTGTTAAAACGAAAATCAATTTTCCTTTGTTTAAAGCAAAGCGAATCTGTTTTTTCATGTTTTCGATGTTGTTTTTCTTGGGCGAAATCTGATGTTATAACTGCCCAGAGAAAACCGACTCAAAATTGTTGTCCCTGTTGCGAGTTGCAAGAAACATAAATCAAAGCGAGGATGATCGACGTTGTGGGATTTGGTTTTGCGTCTGCAGTTTTACTCGTCACATTTGGTTACTCGTCACAGCTGGTTTTCATATTTAATGATTGCCATCATCCAGTTTGAGATGGTCATGTTTTGGCTCGGGCTCGGAAGTCCTTTAGGATCGGAAGCTAATGATCAGATCTTCGTTGAATCTGACCTGGAACTTTCCAGAAATGACGCGTCTATCAAAAGAACACTCACCAAACGAGTGAAAGACCAGTCCAAGTGACTTTTTTAAACTACGAGAAGATTTCAGACTGACATTGACTCGTAATGCGGGCATACTCCATCTTTTAATCTTTCCTAAACTTGGTGAACAGTGACGTTTGACACGTTGTGACTAATGGCTATTAAACTTGGCAGAAAAACAGTTAAATCATCGTGTCTCAAGACTCCAAATATTAAAAAAACCAAGTTATCACCTATCCTATGCATGAGGCCACATGCTTTTCTTAAAAATATTACTAGCTTTGTTTTATAAAATAACTACGATAGTACGCACGCTCTGATTGGCCGAGAGGCGTGTTTGCATGAGAGTATGTAAACATGGTTGTCACGTCACGCTTTCTGTGTTTCCCCGGGCACAATTTAAAACCATTTCAAAGCGGATAGTTCAACTCTCAAGTACAAATATTAAGGAATTTAAATGAAGAAAAATTTTCCAAGTTTTGCCTTGGGGATTGACCATCTCTTTCCCTCAGACCCGTGGAAAGAAAGCAAAAGAAAGAAGAACAACAGCCCTTTGCATGCCTCGATGTTAGTGAGCTAGACGACCTTGCCGAGGGAGCTCAAGCGAAGACAACAAAATATTATGCAACAAAATACACAGTAAACGTTTTTCAAATAATGACTACAATAAAATTCTCAAAATCACATTCTGTTTTTTGAAAAAGATGTGAAATGAAATTTAACGCCAACTAAGCTTATATGCTACAGTCTGCGAAGCGAAATCTGTTCAAATCAAATTTTACACGGCGCCGATCGGTTGCCGTGTTTTGGCTGTCAAATGTTCAAAAAATGACCACTAAAACTTGGAAGAATGTACCAGACAGCTCACCAGACTGATGGATTTAATGCCCTTCGACTTAACTGCATTAACTCAAACTTGCCTGCTCGTGCTATGATTCCAAACCAGCAAAACTTCACAAGGCACGATGAGCGATATTCAGCTTCTCAACCGTCTTCTCGGGCTGCCAAATCGGGCAAGTTTGCGTCACTTTCAAGAGCGATCAAGTACAGTGGTTTCATCTTGAAGTTCTTTCCATACAGAGTCGTAAATCTTTTAAACATTTCTTCTGTTTTCACCGAACTTTAGGCATTTCTCCCAAAGATTTAGAAGGATTCAAAGCTGATATCGCTTTCATTTACACGGCGCTCGCTTGCTTGCTGGCGATTTTGCCACAAATTTTGATTTTTGTAACGCGAAATTTCATTGGTTCGTGCATTATCAGATGCGCGTTTTGATTGGTTAGTTTGAAAGATGATCGTCTAGTGCGTGTATTGAGAAAAACTTTTTGGATCAAGAAGTCAATAAACAAAATTTCTCTTCATTTGTCGAATTAATTTGAGAAATATTTTATAAAAGCAATAGAAAACTTTTTTCCTGTGTTTGCATAGCCTGATATAAACACTCGAGGGGTTGAGAGAATTCTCGACAGTTATGCCAACCCTCGACTTCGTCTCGGGTTTGCATAACTGTCTCGAATTCTCCCAACCCCTCTCGTGTTTATATCAGGCTATGCAAACACGGAAAACGTTTTCTATTGCTTAATTAGTTGGCAGTCCCATCATGTTTGATCTCCGGCTCAAATCAAATGACGTTTTAATTTGCTGATGTTTTTGCCGTTTTCTGCTCATCACGGCACCACATCTGACCTCGTTCATTGATAATTTAAAAACTAAAACATACACTCAACTATGAGACATCAAGTTATCGAAGGAAGTCTTAAAACGGATTACATGGAAAGGTGAAAAATTGCTACAAGAGGAACCATCTGAAGTACTACTAAAGAATAGCGGATTGTCAACATTAAAGATTTCAAAGAGTGGACTAAACTTAATTTGTGAGTTTGTTCTCATGTATGAGTTATCTTGTACGCACTCTCCCTTCCAATGCATTTTCCCACCTATGCCGTCACGTGAATCAGCTCGCTGTTGCCACGCAGCTTCCAAAATCCACTATATATACAGCTGTTTCGGGAAAGGTTGTCCAAAAGAAGGGTAAGAGCGTACGCGACAATGCCGAAAGGTAGTATGGGAGATATCCAAAAAAGTAAATTCAACTTGTAGTGAACGCCCAGAATCGAAGATGCTAAGACCGTCCTATGAAGACCTACGGTAGCGAGCTTTTAGGATGAAACAGTCCCTAGGATATAGCGTAGATCGATGAAGTGGCAGTACGTAAAGGCTTATAAAATGAAGCTCTCTCTCGCAATCACGCTACCAAAACACGTCCAAACACAAAGGGTTCATTAGCGATGGCTCTGCACGTGCACCACGATTTTTGGTACATTTCTCCCACTTTCTCTGCAAAGCATGACATAAAATAAGTACGGTTAAAGTCGTCAGAATCATGCTTTCTCTGTGAATCCTAACCCTTCATTTGACTGAATTTTGAAACTCACTTTTATCTCAATTAATGTCAGTAACAACTGTAACAAAGCGCGAGCATGTATTTCTAGCTGACGTTTTCGACAGCATTGCCGTCATGTTTTCATTGACTCAAACTGACAGTTTACCATAATGCCTTTCGGCATTGTCGCGTACGCTTTTATGCTTCTTTTGTACAACCTTTCTCGAAACAGCTGTATACACTCATACAACCCACAATCCCTCACTTAAATCGCTCCAACGAAGCGGGTCCAACGCTCGAAACGAGAGCTTCACAAACTCGCTAATGCGGTTAATTAACCGCTTAGTAACCTTATAATCTGACTTATTAACCTTAAGTTAATGTCGAAACCTGTCAATGCGAAGCCACCGGCGCGTATGAACAAGCCATCGGCACGCCTCTTCCTTAATTTAAATAAATTTCTCCACGAGAATGTAACAGTAAAAGGTAAATGGAGAAGAACGATAACTCCAAAAAGACTCTTGTTTTATGTCAGGCTGTTTACCTTGATTCACACTGACCCAAAACAGAAGAAAAGAGGAAAAATAAGTAAAGCAATAAACCAGTCAAGTGTTTTTATTTCATCGCATCAGTTTATTAGCATACTCGGGTTGAGTTCACACTCTTGCTGAATATAAAAATAAGTTCGGTTTTAGTCTGGTAACACACCACTCTTTAATTCAAATTCCAAGGACTGTAAAAATAACTCTGGCTATATACAAGTAAATCAAAGGCATTCCTTATCGTTGTGTTGCTCTGCAACCACGTTTTCCTACAATAAATACATTTTTACTCAAAGCAAGGTTATCAACTCTATGTAAGCACACCTCTGTTTGAACCAGAAGTCAGGATTCATGTATGAGTACAAATTAAAGAAACACCTTCAGATAAACCAATTTCAAAATATGTATGCAACACGAACAGTTCAGCCGTGTTATAATGAGGCGCAAGACAATTTCACGTGTGTTCTTAACACACACTCTGCGATGACAATAACTTACCTCTTTTATAAATAAACAATTATTCAAGTCAGATATCTTACACTCCAAAAACAATAAAAAAATAACTTCGCAAAGGACTAGCCCACACGATCGAAAGCCATTGATGTTTATCACACGTGACCAGCTATGCATCACTAGTCATCTAACTGACAGAGCAGTGCCACGCCTCTATTGACCCAGTGCCTCTCGGGTTTGTTGGAAGGTAGGTCTACATACATAACAAAGTTTGTTGAGTGACCGGTTGTGGACAAAGTCCCTCGTCGAGCGCTTGTCTTGTACACTGGACTGGCGTACGTTGCTTTGGGTTTAAAGGTGGATTTTTCACCAGGAATGATCCACATCTGAGAGATGAGTAGTTAAGGAAAAAGAAACCAAAACAAGGAATATGCCCCAGTGCTAAACAAGCAGAGCTTGACTTGTGATTATAAAAGAGAAATTGTTTGAATTTTGATATTTAAGTGTGCTATTCAAACTAATAGGCCATTTTACAGCTAGCTAGCCTATAATTGGAAGCGACCTTACTTTGATACAAACCTCTCTACTTTTCTCACTGAAATGCCAACTAGTTAGTGTTAGAAGAACTTACAAAAAAAAAGCATTATAAAGTCTGTATCAAAACAAGGTCACTTTCAGCCCCACTGTCAGTCAAAGGCCAGGTCACTGAGCAGAAAACTGTAAAATGATCCATTCGATCCAATCCGGCGCTTTTTTAAGCTTTTACTTTTAAAGGGCCTCAGTCACGGCATCTTGCGTTATTTTGAACATCGAAAAAAATAACCGTTAAATTGAAGGAAACCTAAAAATAACACTTTGTAAAGATAGAAAAACATCAAAGAGACGATAATAAACCATAAAGGAACAAGGATGGTTAAGGATGGAGAAGATTGACGCGGATTGCAAACAACTAATTTGAAAAGTTGTGCTAAGCTTTTCAAACGTGACTGAGCCCCTTTAACCTGTTTTAATGCGTCTGACGGGTGTTTGCTTAATTATGACTCGTTCATTTGCATCGTTTGTTCGTTCCTTCGTTAGTTGGTTGGTTGGTTGGCTCGTCCGTCCGTTAGTTTATTCGTTTGTTCGTTCCTTCGTCCGTCCGTTAGTTTATTCGTTCGTTCGTTCGTTCGTTCGCTCGCTCGTTCGTCCCGTCTGTGGGTCCCTAATTTGTTTTTCAATAAGTCTAGAGGCTACGAATTGACTTACAAATAGTCCAGCTTATTTACTATCAAAAAGGATACCACAGGTAAAGTATCGAATAAAATTTTAGGAAGAGATTCAGACACCACCATGTGGTCTCTGTCCCAACGAGCTCCTTCCAAAAACAAACCCTGAAAAAAATTAAATTAAAACACTCATTACATAAATGAACCGACCAACTAACAGAACAAGCCACTGAAAAGTGACCCGGAGAAATCCGTAGACAGAGCAGATTTGTGATTGTGAGGCCAAAACACAAGTAACAACATCTGACCAATCCAAGGCACTCCTTATGTAACGAACCAATCAGAACTCGAGGCAGAACCATACAAACGGCGCCAAGCGCGGGAAAACGTGTCTAGTCTTAGCCACGATTGGATTTCGTTCGCTCCTATAGGGATTTTTCACATGACGTCACGACAGCCATAATGGTGTTCCTAACAGCGGACATGTTGGTGTCCAAAACCAACCCTGTGGTAGTTGAACTCTTTAATTATGTTAACACTTCCATTTGTTCCAGTAAATTTGCATCGCTACTGGCAACGTAAACGAAAACACTCTATAGCGATAGTAAGGAGAATAATAGAAAATTTCTAACTCGTGATTGATATAATGCTTACGTATACATAAACGCCATCTTCAGGTTTATTTTCCATTTCTTTCTCGCTGTTTGTCATCTCGAACTGGAAACCCACGTGATCAATGGGTATGGTGTACTTCCTGGCAAAGTTCTGGCGTGCGCCTGGCAAACAGGAATAGACCGCAGGTCAGAAATCATAACATATATTTAAGAAAACGTGCAGCTGTTTGCACGCGCTCGGCAGTTCGGTAAGAACTTGAGGTTTTTTCCTCTACTGGGCGTCCTTGGGAATTGGATTATGCAGTTATCTTCTTCCTTAAAACATGATAGAAACGGGAAAACGCTGTCATTTTGTAGATGACCTCTAGCCACTGCACACTCGTGGCTGATAGTAAACCAGTGCCTCAGCCAATCAAATTGTAAACGACTAAAATGCTACTAAAAAAGTGTTATGAAAGGGACTAATGTTTGCCAGTTACTCACCTGTTAAAAATGATTGAGTGAAATAAAATCCTGAGATCCAGAACACGTTTGGCACTCCATGGTCTATCCAGGTTTGGAAGAACGTTAATCTGTAAAACGTAACACAAAATCGTCAAAGCTGCCTACCTTTCAATTCACTTCAAGGGTAAGCAACATCTGAGGACAGTTGAAAGACAGGAGGTAAAGTATTAAAGGATCAATTTCGGCTTGAGGCGCTCGTACGTTCAGACTACATTTTTCGTCTTCAAAATTCTTTTGAATAGCTTTACCATTAATCAACTTTCTCATGTTTTGTGGTCAGACACAAAAATTATTATTAAGACCCAAAAATATTAGTCTGAACAGGAACAATAACAACAACTTGGTGTGGCTGAAAATGGGGGTGACAAAGTGCTCAATTGAAACTTTAAAGTTAGCCCCATGTACTCCGGCTTTTTGTTCGTTAAAGAAAAACCTACCACCAGGGTGGTACACACACCCTTATGGAGGAGGCAGACAGGCAGTTGGGCCTCCCCCGGGCCGGGCCGACTGACCGACCTCTCTGATTGGAGGGAGTTAAGCCTCCACTAACCTAGCTGGAAGGTGCACAGACCTATA
>JAHPZR010021693.1:0-10000 GCA_019787425.1 Platygyra sinensis
AAGTGGTGTTTTCTGTCCTTGTTTTACTTTTAAAGTAGCATATGTGCCTTCGTAACGAATATAATATTTTTTGTCGAAGCATTCTCTAGGTTGGAAATTTGTTTATTTTGCTACGCCATATTCGCTGCTGACAAATAGCTCGTTTTCACTGTGTTTGTCTGAGTCAGAACAAAATTGCGAAGCAAAATTTGAAATTCGACTCCAGTTGTCAAAATACCAGAAAAGAATACATTACTTATTCTTTGTCGCTTTCGCAGACAAGACCAAGTGTTCTGTCTTCCCTTGCTTAATAAAGAAACTCTTCATGTGATTCTCAGGTGATTTCTTTAATATTGACTGAATTGTTCTTGAAATGTGCTTGAATGGTCTCTGAACCATGTATGGAAGTGTGCTATCGATTAACAATTATATAACAACCCAAGTCGTTCTCGCATTTTGATTGGTTCTCGCCAATGATTTATTAGAGAACAGATGCACGATTGACGTCATCATTACAAAGTTTACTTTACGTGACTGGGCAAAAGATAGGGTCCAAAAAAGTCTTGCCGAGGCATTCAACAGGTTCGAGAAGCCAGAAGAAGAAAGAAAAAGCCGTTTCTTTTAAAAAGTAATCCAGAAAACTCGGATCAAATGCCCTCTAAGCTGACTGCAACCACAAGTTTTCCGAGGGTATTTTTTAACTCCTGCAATTTTCAAGACAACGTCCAAGCTTTTCGGGTCACAGGGCTGCTCTGATGACAAAAACTGACTTTATTTTCCCAGCATTTTCTTCAAGAGCTTTAAATTTCGCAGTTCAATTCTGTTTTTGCTGTCAGTTTTCATCCCACGAGGAGCGACGCTCGAGTCAGGTTTGGCATTGGCGTGATTTTCCTCGACCAATCACAATTCTTTGTTACGCATAGTAACCAATGAAATTGCTTTATTTTGTATAGATCACAGATTATGTCAAATGGCTTTTTTCGTCTTCGCCAAAGTGGGCAAAGGCGGGGCAAAGGTCGGCTTTCGCGTTATGTTGAAATATTTTGAAATATTTTGAAATATTTGAAATATTATTATGATTCCATGTTGCCGTGCGTCTGTTCTGTAATAGATCACAGAAGACGTCAAAATGTGGTAAGAACATCAGTGACACACTCGGTTACGCCTTGTGTGCCACTTTTTTGTTCTTAACAAATTTTGGCGTCATCTGTGATCTATTACTGCCACGATTCATGAAATTTCCCGCATATCCACGTGCTAACCTATTGATCTTTTTTGAAGTAGGAGTTTTTCATTTGAGATTTGGCATCAGATCTTGTTAAATAAAGGACAAGTACGATTAGAAATGAAATAAGTAAAATTGTGAATTCAAGGGTTGCCATCCCGGTGCCATTAGCTTTACCGAATTGCTTTACTATTTATCAATTACGTTTCGTGCTTTGACCCCTCGTGGTCACTGCTAAGCCATCAGTAAGAGCGAAGGCTTTGGAACAAATTTGGGATAAAATAGATTTAAGTGTTCAATGATTCAGCCGCAGTGCATTACCCAGGACTGTCATTATTCGAGTTTAGTGGTTAACGATGCTCCTGAAATCTATCTTCAGGCCTTTTATATGTCAACCCACTGCGTTCCACGTATATTTAAAATATTTTACTAGATGTGAAACGAACAAAATTGTACATTTCCCAGGTTGTGGAGCTTTTGATTCTGTTCCTCTTGTAGTAGTTTGTCGCAGTCTTGCCTATTGCTTCCTGCCCACAAGTTTATTCACCTCTACAAATCGTTGCCAGTCCTCTCTCTTCTCCTTGTCACCAGTAGAAGGGAGGGTTCTAAAGGCCGACTTACACGGTACGACTTTGACGCATACAACAAGCTTACAACTTGCCTACGACATGACTTGGGACCTACACGACAGTTTTATTTTTTTGAGCATGCTCGTTCCAAGTCGTGTCCAGTTCGAGAATTGCGCAGTAAAACTACAAATGTAGTTGTAGTCTGGGTTAAAAAAAAGTTGTGCTAACAATGCTTGACTGACCAATCTTATAACATCACCGACTACTTGACTCTGAAGATGACTTCCGCTCAGGTTGTCAAACCAACAACAGTTCTTTTCAGAACTACCCTCACCCGGATCACACAATTTGAACTGGATAAATTGAAAGTGTTTATGTTCGTGCTCCTATCACCATTTGTGTTTGTTTTTAGACTGTTTAAATGGCGTTCCAGTTGTTATGGCCACAAAAAGGGTTATACTAGGAAAACATAAACAATTTATCAATTCCATTTAATCAAGTTAATCATACATCGTTTAGTAGCCATAACACTAATTCGCTCGAACAGTGATTAACTGCTGGTAAAACTAACCAACAGGACGAAGACGGAACGTTTTTAGCTCACTGCACACTGACGAAATTGTCATCGGTCTGCAGGTGTACCATCGATCAATATACACAAGCGACTTTTAAAAATGAAAACGTCGCTATTTTTCTTTTTATGTTTTATTGAGTCAAGCCTGTAGCGAAGTCTCTTCATTCGGTAGGATTATATTCATACGCAGTATCTCATATACCGCTTTTAATGGCTCAAAATTAGACATGTCATTAACAACATAATTATGGCTTGTGCTTAATGAACTTCACACAAAAGCGACTGGCGTTCAATTATTTCTTGATTTTAGTGTGATCAATATTTAGAAAGTTCAAAGCTCACTTAGCAGTTTTCGTTTAATGGCAGCGAACCTCTTGACTTTTAGTTCAATATGTTGAACATTGAACTGCATGCATTTTACAGGAACGGAGCATTTGAAAACGCCTGTGCTGGGTATTTTACCGATTCGCTTACTGAGGATCATCACTTTTGCTTAATAAAGCTCACACAAAGCGACTCAATTAGCAGTTTTATTTTAACAGCGAACACCTTGAATCCTGTAGTTTTCTAACTTGAAAATTTCAACTGTATTAAAACTGGAACAGAGCATCTCAAAGCACCTGTTCTGGGGTATTTTACAGTCGGATTCGATTTCTGAGGATAATAGCTTTTTTACGGAAAGCCAAAGTGATCGAACCTGATTTGTGGCACCGACAAAGAAAGCTATCTTGGTGCGTGAAACGCTCGGTGTCTTATAGAAACTTGAGCTGATATCATGGGCAACCCATTTTGTGAATGGTCGCTGTTGTTCTCCACCCAAATCTCGGAACATGAAGAACTTCATTCGACTTACATCGCTACCTGTGTGTTAAACAGTGACCTGTGTTATAGCGCCGTCATGTTAAACTGTGTAGCAATCTACGCGATACGAAAAACTTCATCCTTGCCAAAAACATTAAAAACATTGCTCTTGAGTCTTGCTGTTTCTGATGTGGTGTTGGTTTATTGGGTCAACCATTGCACATCTGACTTCAGGTCATGTGGTTACAACAAATTGACCCTGTCTGCAATACATACAAGGCTTCACTTATGGTCTCTGTTTTGTTTTGTTTTGTCTAGCCTCGTTCTTTGGAGTTGTGGCTATAAGTGTAGACAGGTTCTTAGCTATTCATCTTCATCTCAGATACCAGGAACTTGTGACTCACAAGCGTGTTGTTGCTGTGGTGACCTCAATATGGGTGATGAGTGTATTTATTCCCGTGATGATCTGGTGGGTTTTATTCGATATTATTCGTGTTGTTGTAATAATTCTTGGAGTTGTTTCACTTGTTGTTACAGCTGTCATTAACATCAGGATTTATTTGGCCGTACAACGCCTCCGCAATCTGCATTTGGTATATTTTACGTGTTTCTTCTGTTTTTATTTTGTTCTTTACCTTCCGTTAGTTGTATCGCTGTATTTCAGATCAGCGGCCCAAGCATTCCTTTGAAGAAGGTTTTCCTTTTCTCCTGTTCTCTCCTATTTCTTAATTCGTCTTTAAATCCTGTAATTTACTGCTGGAAGATGGGACACATTCGACACGCTGTCATCAATAAACTGCGGAACATTTCTTGGCTCAGAAATGGTAACTAATCCGGCACAGGGCCGGACTTGCTATGTCATTATTTTCTTTATATTCAGTATTATTGTTAACAAACGCTTTCTGTATCGATCACGAGGAATAACACGTTCTAAAACCAAACAGGATATTCTAAAATGGAATATTTCGCCAAAATTGAGCTGATTTGCCTGGTTTTTGCCAAATTAGCATAAAATTTTGGCAAAATTTGGCCTTTTAAGTCTCTTGAAGAACCGGTTAACTATTCTTCCGACAAAAACGACCATATTTTAAACCAATGCGATCAACATTCACCAGTTAAAAAAGTAAGCGTGCGTTCTGAAACTGTCATATTTTGCCATTTGAGTTACAGTGTGGCAAATAATTCTCTTGAGCCTTGATTTTTTCCAAAAGAGAGGGTTAAAATTTGAGAACGTTTGTCGATTTTTGTTCAAAAGAGGAAAATAATAGCAAAATCCTCTTAATTATACATTTAATCGCAAAAAGCTAGCAATATATTTTTCTTTGGTTAGGAAATGACTTGTTTTTTTCCAAAGTTAAAACTTTGTGGTAAAAATTGCAAATAATTTTTGAAAAACTTTCACTGTTATTTTCTACTGGTAAAAGGAAAAGTCGGCGGAAATTTCCAGCGACATTTAGCTTTAAGAGAAAATGTCGGTGGAAATTTCCAGCGACATTTAAACTGTGAGAGAAAAATGTTGGTAAAATTTACAGCGACATTTTAGCTCATAGAGAAAAATGTCGGTGGAAATTTTCAGCGACATTTTGGCTGTGACAGAAAAATGTCGGTGGAAATTTCCAGCGACATTTTAGTTGTGACAGAAAAAAATGCCCGTGGAAATTTCCAGCGACATTTTAGCTGTGACAGAAAAAATGTCGGTGGAAATTTCCAGCGACATTTCAAGTCTGAGAGAAAAATGTCGGTGGAAATTTCCAGCGACATTATAGTTTTGAGAGAAAATTGTACATTCAAAACAAATGTTCGGTAGGAACTTCCATCGTCAGTTCTTAGGGAAACGTCTATGGAAATTTCTACCGGCATTTTGTTGCGCAAAGGAATAGCTTACGAAGAACTCGATTTTAGTATCGGTAGTAGGAGATTTATTTACACTAAAATAACGATTATGCTATTGCTATTGCCCATTGTAATGAAACAGTTACATCTCTGCTGAAGTTCTATAAGTTGCGATTGGTCGCAGGGACACGGGAATATTGACGATCTTCCTTTCCATTGAATGAAATTCCTTTCCATTGAAGTTGAACGTTTTGTTGAAAAAAAAAATGGCAAATCAATACAACAATTTGGCTAACAGGGCAAGTACTATCTAAATCCAACGCTTGCTTGTATAGGAAAAGAGAAAGATTCAGGTTTCATTAGCATAGCTGATTTCTTTCCACATCCCGATATGTCTTTCTGAGGTATTTGTAAGTTTCTTTCGTGAGTTTATTTTCCTAGTCCAGATGGAAATTTACAAGCAGTAAACACCCATTTAGTAAGTTACCAGTCCAATTTTCTCTATTTGGTAGTTTCCACGGCTTCCACTCCTTTCTCCAACTCCCCTATCACAAGAGGTTTCTTGTAGCCTTGAATGTGAACAGCTACTATAAATACATTCTCACGCAACACTTCCAGGGGGTTTTGCACCCTGCTGACGCGAACACCCAATGTTTGCGGATTCTCGACCGGAATATACCTGAAAGGAAAGAGCAAGTGACTACAATGTTACGTTGTACCACAGGCGGCCCAGACGTTGAATATGATTAATACGTGACATAAGTCTGTTGACGATTGCGTTACGATTTGAGCCGTTTTTAAGACAATGTAAGAGAATGCTTCGAAAGTGACCCTAAATGCTATCTGTAGAAAACAATTTCAATATAGCTATACAACTCCTTTTTGACACCGAAATACACATCATTATTTTGTTTCACTATAAGAAAAAAAGTCTTCTAGTGAAAAATAGTCTGTTTTCAATCTAAAACCTTCCTCCCAGTGACCTAAAAAGTCACTAGAAAGAGAGCTTCCTCGTTTCTTTACCAGATCAAGTGCAAGTGGGTTCTGTTTTTATTAATTTGCTCGAAAATTAACTTCATGGGTGCGCTATGTCTGCAGTATAAATAATATTTATTAACAATTAATTAGTACGCAATGAACTTTATATAGGCACTGCACTTATATAGATCACGAAGGAGTGCGTGGCGAATTGAAGATTGTCTACGTACTTCGAAGTTCATCAGATCTCCACATAATTCACCTTTACAGTATTTTTTTTTTGCAATACTTTGCAGAAGACAGTCACGTTATTGAAATGTGGCTTTATGGCTAAAAAGACATATTTTGAGAAACATGAGTGCTAGATGTCAAAGTTTTGGATTACCCATTTCCGGTTGCGATAGCATAAAAGAGAGGGTTACAAAAGGAAAACAAAGAGCAGTGATAGCTTATTCAAATGAGTGGTACAAACATGGTTTCGCTCTCTGAGCCGAGCGTAAACCAAGCGTTAGATTGGCGATGTACACAGCTCTTCTGAATCGCTTGGCAGTTCGTAATCGACATATCATAGTTTGAATTGGATGGGATGTTTAGATTTCCTTAAATTTAACTGAGAAAAAATATCAGAATGCCCGTCATTTAGTGATTTGCAGAGGGTCGCACGGGGTTTCCGTGAAACGTGAATTTAGGAAATCATTCTTCGTGACTCGTGAACTGAACGTTTTGCGTGACCTGTGAAGAACCTTAATTAATAACAGATATTCGTGATTTTACCCACTCCATTCTTTAGACGCAAGTCCTTCGAATGGTTAGAGCCTTCAATGCAGAGTAACTTAGGTCGGTGGGATTTGCAATATGGAGCCATTCCCGATTTTGCTTTGTTGAAACACTGCAGCCTTAACACACTTGAGTGTTTCTAGTGTAAGAACAGGTTATTAAAAAGAGCATCTTACTTGCTTATTTTCGTGACTCGGGAAAACGATTTTTTTTTTATCCGTCGGATCCGTGATCCTCTATTTTTTTCCGTTCGTAAATCGTGCCAGAGGGGGACCCTCCCCTCTTCCCTGTATGACCGACTGACGGTCATTTAGCCGCAGCGTACAATTAAATTCTAAGCTAACGCTATTTGGAAAATTCCGGATTCTTTTGGCAGCAATATAGCGGGCCTAGACATAACATGAAAAAATTTAATATAATGCGCAGGCTGTGGATGCAACCTACAGAGACAAGCGTTTTTTTAGAGTTGCTTCTACTGAAAATTACAGTCAGTATCACAATTAGTTAGCAATCATACCGGCCCCTTTGCTGGTCTCTGAAATTATACAGCCATAAACTAAATTCATTGCATTGATATCTAATTAGAAGCTTACATAAACTTGACTTACCCCGTACTGAAGATCCTCCTTCATCGTCCGAACTTTCTAAAGCAAAACGACCAGTATCCTCGTCTCCGTCTTGGCCAGCCGTATCTAACGGTCTGTCTTCTTCATTTTCGCTGAAATGCTGCAGTGCATGGCAGTGACTCGAAAATTTCGCTTGTGTTTAAAGGACTGGTTTCGCCGCGTTCACTGATTTGCTCAAATCATTCGCTTGTCGGAGGGCTATCAAAGCTCTTTCCATCTTTTTTTTTTTGTTTTCGTCCTCCCCCACTTCAGCATCGGAAGCCTTAAACAAGGTATGGCTACTGCTCCATATCAAATCAGCACATTAGATAGACTACGTGGCCTTTTCTCTCTTCATGCCCTCAGTTAAACCATTGCAACTTGGCTTTCTCTTCGTTTCCTTACTTTCAGCGAAAGATATATCGTGTAAGTCTTGTCTCTGAATCACTAAGAAATCGGAAAGTCATATATCCTTTCTACCTCAGCATTTTGTAAAATAATATAATTGGAACTGAGACCGACATTTCTCGCGTGTTCTACATAACTTGTGGTACCGGTAATTTCCCTTTGGTCAGTCTTAAAATATCGGTATGTCAACGACGATATGATAACTTTAACCGCAAGTCACGTTTCCCGTTTTTACTTGGCCCCTTTGTTTGGCATACATTCGCCAATACAATAGTTCTCTATTGCAATATGATCGATAATGGGAATTCTGTTGTGCTGCACATTATTGAGTTAACCTATGGGGGTTTTTTGCGGACAAAATTTCGAACGTAAATACATCAATGTTTTGTTAAATAAATTATTGTTATGCGTAATAATACAAATTTGAAAATAACATAAATCAATTTCGTCCAGAATACATCAATTTTGAGTGACATACATGGATGTTGTGTAGCTTACATCGCTTTCCTGAATAATTCGTGCGTGACCGTATACAACTAAAAGATACGTGATAAAACTAAAAGATGAGGAAGCGGAAATAGAAGTGACCGAAAGTCGGCTAGAAGAAGAGGCTAATATGGCGGAAATAGAAGTGACCGGAAGTCGTCTAGAAGAAGAGGCCAATGGCGGAAATAGAAGGGGATTAGTGAGATGCTCGGATTTGGCTGCCCAACATCGACGGATTATTTGTTCCTTTGGCAGACTACTGAAATGGCCCAGAAGGAGAAAGGGACACTGCGTCCTGCGACTCGGCTTAACTTTTTTAGTCGCCGTTTTTTATTTTTAGCATGCAAGAGTGTTGGCTATTAAACCCTGTTTATATACACAGCTTCCGGAGCATAATAGAAGTTTCTGAAAAGTTTCTCCCTTGGGTGGGGGCATTTCATCACCTGGAATGGACCTATGATGGGGCATTTGCACAGCTTTTCGGCCACGGGAGGGGGAATTTGAAAACATAATTTCCAAAAATTCAAATGCCCGAGGGATTGCCCGGGGGTGATTTTTAAGCGTCGATTTGTCTGGTACATTATATCGGCAGTTGAAGATATGTGGATTTGTTGTGGACGAATTCGCCAATCTTCGCAAAGTTCTGCATCAGTCAATTGAAACCACGGCCCCCCGAGGCCCGGGACATAGCGGGGAATTAAATATTTTCCCAGTGTTAAAAGATGGCTTATTTCCCCTCATTTCCAACGCATATTTCCTGTTTAAAATTGTTCTCAATAGATAGCAAACAGATGTAACGTGACTCATATGGCCAAACGGGAGATCTATCGGATTAATCTCTGGCTATAACGTGCAGCCGTAAATCACGAACAGCAAGAACGGCAAATGAAGAAATGTCAAGAACCGTAGGGTCGTTCATAAGTCCTAAAGTCTCAGATCTCCCCCACTGCATTGTCTTCATTCGAGAAAGGAATTTCGTATTCTCGTAAAATGGCGACTAAAAAAGTTAAGCGAGTCGCAGGACGCAGTATTCCTTTGTCCTTCTGCGCCATTTCAGTAGTCTATACCAAAGGAGTAAATAATCCGTCGATGTTGGGCAGCCAAATCCGAGCATCTCACTAATCCCCTTCTATTTCCGCCATTGCCCTCTTCTTCTAGACGACTTCTGCTCACTTCTATTTTCGCCATTTTAGCCTCTTCTTCTAGCCGACTTCCGGTAACTTCTATTTCCGCTTCCTCATCTTTTAGTTTTATCACGCATCTTTTAGTTGTATACGGTCACGCACGAATTATTCAGGAAAGCGATGTAAGCTACACAACATCCATGTATGTCACTCAAAATTGATGTATTCTGGACGAAATTGATTTATGTTATTTTCAAATTTGTATTATTACGCATAACAATAATTTATTTAACAAAACATTGATGTATTTACATTCGAAATTTTGTCCGCAAAAAACCCCCATATTAACCTCTAGTCCGTTCATTCAACTAAAAGGAACATACAGTCTACTATAATGTCAGCAACCCGGCGGAGTTTAGGTCCATCTGAAATAAAATGGTGCCTTGTACGAGAAGACGATGCGAAAGTGTTCATTTTCAAGAACAACAAACAACTGAAGAATAGAGAAGGCCAGGACTTCGGAGAAGTTTCTAACAACTCTATCTCTCGCGTGAACAGACGTTAGTGACCAAAAGTTGAAGGTAATTGTTTAAACATCGTCTCTTTAGTCGGTTCACCTTTGGGATTAATGACTTGTTACC
>JAHPZR010021697.1:10000-19852 GCA_019787425.1 Platygyra sinensis
CTTGATATTAGGAGAGAGACTGCCATACATGTATGTTGCTTGGAATGATTCGGCAGATTTAAGTGTCAAGCGACCGGTTAAGATGCATTTTTTGGTCTTTCTCAATGTCGCAAAGATGTTCTCGGAATCAGTTGCCTAGTCGTTTACCTGTTTCGTCGATAAATAACTTTTTGCAAAGAATGCAAGTTATACAGTAGATGACATTGGCTGAGGTACAAGTAAAATGATCAGTGATCTTTACAGATCGCTTGGGCCCAAAAAATTTCTCAATGCTGCAAATGAAAGGGCATGTTTTGCATCGTGGGTGTGTACATTTAAAAGTACCGGGTTCTTCACTCGTTTGGAAAGCACTTCTGACTAAAAAGTTACCTATGTTTTTGTTGCCCTTGAATGAAATTAATGGCGGTTGCGAAAACATTCTACCAGTGTTGGGATCATGAGAATTCTTTTATTATTCTCCTTCTGAGATGTTTGTAGTGCTGACTGCTGATCAATATTTGTTGGGTGCGATGATGGCCAGCTTGAACAACAGAGGCAGGATAGCTACATTTGTCGAAAAGCTCGCACATTTCCTCTGATTTTTAGGAAAAATCAGAGTCACTACAAAGGTGACGAAGTCTAGACTGAGAATAAGGAGTGGAATTCTTTACATGTGATGGATGTGAAGATGAATATAACAAAATAGCTATGAAAATCTGTGGGTGAAAGAACGAGGAATAATTGTATGTGCGTTAATTGTTGGGTTTGTATATTTAGTGGCTTGTTTGGCTCAGCAGTGGAAAAATTTCTCTGGCGTTAAGTGTTGAGTTCATAATATTATTTAGCAGCTTGTTTGGCTCTTGGCTCGGCAGTGGCCATGGATAAAAGAACGAGGAATATAGTGTAATTGTGTGCACATTAAGTGTTGGGGTGAATTTGACTATGGCATTAAGTGTTGAGTTCATGATCATATATTTAGCAGCTCCTTTGGCTCGGCAGTGGATAATAGAACAAGGAATAATTGATATGCGTGTATGGTTAAAAGGGGCCCTGTATTCTGTAGTTTAGCTATAAACTTATTATACATCTGTACCAAAGCAAAAAAAACATAAGACAGACTGGTATATTTTTAAGGCCACTCCAGTTACATGAAGGCCTTCTTTACACAACCCCGGGTTGCATTCTACCCCAGGTTGAATCATTGCAGGGAGTGTACATGTATGTGCTAAAAGTAATTGCCCACTGTTAACATGTGAGAATTGAAGCCAGGTCAACCGGAGTCTCTACAAAGGTTACCCAGCAAGGGGGGCTGACCTGCAGTTGTGGCTGTTACTGCTGTTGGTCATACAGAAGAACAGCCCTTACTAATAATTCCAAATTCTTTTTTCAAGGTTGATGAATTTTACACTCATCTGGATGGATCATCATCAATAACATCACCAGAGAGAAAACAACATTATAATGAGTGAGTGCACAGGCTGCCCAGACTACAGTCTATGTGACATTTATGGTGTTGGTGATTGTGTTATGATTTTCAGCTGTATATGTATATTATGTACATAAATATAACAAGAATTCTTTGAAAAACTGCTCTGTTCTTGGTAGAAACTACTGTAACTGCAGTTATTAATGGCTTACCTTCATATGTGTGTCTATGAATATTCTTTTGTTTATGGAGGCAGTTTAAAGTCATTAAAGTGAGTTGTACTTTCTGTCGATTGCTGTTTTGTTTCCAAATAAATAGAGGCAACTCTTTTGTAGAAATAAAATTTTCAAAAGTACATGTATAAATCACTTAATAATGACAGAATTACATTTGCCCTCACATTTTGCCCTCACAACCACGCAGTAAAATCCATCATTCTACAGGTCTTTAAATTTCTTCAAAATGATCGTGATAATAATAATAACAACTTTATTAACGTGTCAAGTAAAATAGTAGTTTCCCACTAAGTAAGGACACCTATCTACAATGTTAAAAACTATAGTACCCCTATAAAGAATCTTTGCGCAACTGCCATTTTAATATTCAAACAGGCAAAGCCACAAAACTCTAGTCGTAAAGAGCAAAATTTATTTTTCAAATCGCACACTTAGTCCTCACAGTACCAATGAACACTTTTCGTTCAACTAATATTTATTCTGTTGTTTTGAATGTTGCCATGCACCAATCAATAGTGTAGGTCCATCTTTCTGTTTTTAAACCACACAGAACCCACAATTCCTCAGCCTTTAAATCTCTTTATGGCGGCCAATTCGCATTATCAACCCACAGTGTAGTTGATCTTGTAATACTCCCCACTGACGCAGCACCACAGTTTCTTTAGAAACTTAACCACTCTATAACTCACCTAAACCATTTAAAAGTGTTACTTAGGGAAGATCTTTCGGTATGCCATCTTTTGACATGCTATGGCCTACGTCAAAGAACTGACTTTAGAGTCACACATAAAAGATTATTAGATTTATTGACATCAAACTAGGGTTCTATTAAGGACAGTAACTACTAAAAGGATTTTGCACCAAGTTAGGACCACACAGAAAAAGTAGACCTTTTCAAGAGCTATTGGAATCCACAAAGAAAAACTGGGGTAGCCATTCATTTTTTTGAGCTAATTAGCATTGAATCTCAGCATAAAATTAATGCTGACATCGGCAAGGAAGGAAAGGATCTTTCTTCGCAGATATCCTTAGAACTCACTTTTACATGTACACGTACATGTATACAGAAAAGCAACACATGAAAGATCTTAAAACTACATGTACATGGCAAATGGTAAACATAAAAACCATTTTTAGTATGTTTTAACAACAGCACATGTAGTGTCTTGACTACCCTCCTCTGGCTCAGCTAAAATTAAATCTAGCAAATACCTTTTGCTCACAACCAGAAACTTATCACATCTTGAATAAGCTTGCCACTTCCATTTTGTAACATAAACTGTACACTGTTGGGTAACCACACGTTTATTAATAAAAAGTTATTGATCTTTTTTGAAAACTTTTATGGTTTCTGTTACATTTTTTTCCTGTCAGCTCCCCAGTGAGTAAAATAATGGCATATCTCGCACTTGTTTTACACATACACTATACCATGAATGTCAGCATACAATGTAATTTTCGACAGGTAACAGCTAGTTTTTCAGCTGGAAGATGTCAACAGTTAGTGGTTTGCAATATGCTGCAGCTATTCTGGTGTTTCTGAAAGGGTTAAGTTAGCCTGTAAAGAATACCGGTAATTATTCTAGAGTTATGAAGCTATATCAGTAGTGATAAGGGGTTCCACCTATTTTTATTTCCTTTTGCTTGTTTTCTTGGTTTCAGTGGTTTTGTGCATTTTGCTTGGTTTGGTCTCACTGGTTTTGTTTTGTTGTTTTGGGTTTACTGCATGCCCTGAAAAGAAAATGCTGGTTTAATGTTTGTTTTTGCCAGCTTCAGGACTAATGATCTACACATAGTTACAAACATCATAGTCACTTTGTGAGCATTCGTTCACATCTCAGTACATTGATTTGACTTAACTCCCTATGCTATTGAGTGCATTACACTAGAACTGCGGGTAACAAGAGAACCGTTTTAGATTAAAGTATTTTCATTGTTTTCTTCTTTCATAAGCTGTGACAAATTAAAGAGAGAAATTGAATTGCTGTCAAGTGAGATTGCTAGTCTCCCAAAGGTATGAACATTTTACATTGTTGTAAACTAGTCAGTTTCACACACCATGTCATGTTGAAAGCTCTTAGTAGCAAGTTAATTGGAAAGTATGCTACAAACTAGCCAATCATGTTGCAAGTTACACTTGTTAGCAAAATGGGAAGTTTCAGTTGACAACTTTGTTCTGAGCAAAATTCATATCTTTGAAGTTGAAGATACAACGGAATTAGCAGTTAATATTGAATGAGGCTAGTAAGATATAAAGAATTCCATCGAGGTTGAAGGCCGAGGTGGATAACGCCCTCCGAGATCTGCAGAATTCTTCATATCCTACAAAACCAGGCCATCTGATAGGGTGCAGAAAAAAATGAAAAATTATGCGGAAATTTTCGACAATATTATGCGGAAGAAAGTGACGATTATGCGGAAAAGACACCAGATTATGTGGAAATTTGTAAATTAATAAGGTTGTTCTCCTGGCTTTTTCAAACGTATAAAATACTCGTTAACGTCTTACCGAGAATTTAACTCCTTCATGACATGTTTGACCCTTTGCTGCCATTCGTGGACAGCTATCTCTTCGTTCAACGCAGTTTTTCTGTCCGAAGCGTAGTAACCAGGCATTAAATCGGACAAGGAAAACTGGACACCGGAAGTCTAAAAACTAGAACCCAGGCCCATCACCAGAAGATGCATGGAATGCCTGGAGGTTAATAAAATTGTTTACGAATGAACAGGCATGTTTTGGTCGCTGTTTTGGGTGAATAAATTATTCAAAATGATCAATGTCTTCGCTACTTTTGCTTCTGAGGATGGTGTGCAGCTGCTTTTCTCGCTTATAGTAACAATAGGCCCTTTGCAGCTAACGATCACGTGCTTGGATACCGCATAGCAACGCCATGCTGGAGAGCAAGCTCCTTGATAAATGAAGGAGCCCCGAGAGAGTTTGAGCGTGACTTTTAAAACAAAAGAGAAGTGTTGTTTGTCCATTGATCCCCGATATTTTAGTGTTTAAAAGTAATTCTTGAATAGACCTTTGTGTTTTTTGTTTTTAAAAACGAGTGGGACGTTTACTGGCACAAAATTGACTCTCCCGCCAAGTGGAAACGGGAGCAACATGGCGACTTCACAAGGTATCAATCTGTTTCATATATTTAGGTTTCCCTTAAAATAGCGAACCAGGCGAGTAATGTAATAACAGTTTAATATGACCGAACATTTTCCTAAGAGTAAGGTGCTGTTGGTGTACTTAATGTAAAATTTAGGCCTAAAATGTAGATCGCGCACACTAAACTGTATTTGCCTCAGTCGAAAGCTGTCCAGATTTGTTTGCTATGGAGCCAGATTTGTAATTATAATTCATTCGACCCTAGAAAACCAGCTTGCTACCCCAACAGAAGATCTATCGCCTCTTCCGGATTTTTGTTTTGCGGATGTGGAGAGGTACGCGAAGGACAAGTCTGGCTGCCAGAATACAGCAAAGGCGTACAAGTTTTTTGCTGAGCCAGGTTATTTGCATGAAATTAAAGGTAAGATTTAAGCCTGACTACTGTACATTTCAATCAACTTATTTCTTTGGTTGTGTCTTATTTTGTACTTTTGATATCTTAATCAAAGTTCAGTTCTGCATATTTAGTTTTCAATTATCAATATATTGCAATATATATTTTTTTAATTTATCGTGGAAAATATATTTGCAGTTGAAAAGATGTCAAAAATCAAAATTTCCTTTTTAACCCTGTTTTAGTAACTTACACTCCTGCAACTGCAACAGTTACCTCCAAATGCTTCAGATCAATGAGGAAGAATGAACCCCCTCATTCTTTGAAGGTTTTCATTGGACTAGCTGACAAGTCACTATCTGGAAAGTGCTCATGTGTGGCTGGTTTAAGTGGATATTGCCACCATGTCATTGGCCTTTTTTATTATCTGGCCCACTGCAAACAGCTTGGCTTGGGATCCCTTCCCGATGATTTGACATGCACAAGTATGCAACAGCGATGGAGCATTCCAAGGGGAAAAACAATACAACAGAAGGAGATCCAGGAGCTGTTGGTAAAGAAACCCAAAATAGGTGCAGATTACAACAAATTTATCAAAAGTACACTGTACTCTCCCTCATCTCAGTATGACACCCTCACCAAAGAACACTACAGTGGAATTGAACCAAAGCCTCTGATTGTATCTCTGGTTCCAAGGAAAGATCAAGCCAATCACCTTCCTCTTGTCCCTTGCAGATTTGGCAATGTCCCAAAAGGTTCTGTGCTATCCTATCAACAGAAACTTTCACAGGAATATGTGATAAATGATTTCACCTGTACTGCATTCCCAATTTTACCACTGGATGATGCTGGCAATCGATTCAAAAACAATGTTGTGATTTCCTTGGACAGTAAGAAACAAGCAACCTTGGACTCCTTGCAGATTAACCTCAAGACAGCTGTTGAACTTCAAGAAAGGACAGTAACACAGAGCAATAGCAGTTTATGGCACCCATTGCGGAAAAAAAGAATAACTGCCAGCAAATTTGGTCTTGTTGCGAGAAGAATGAGTAATTTCGAGAGTTTAGTACTGCAGCTTAACCCAACAAGGCATGTAACTACTGCTGCCATGAGAAGAGGAATTGAGCTCGAACCAAGAGCTGCCATGGTTTATGCAAATTCTGCAAAGGGTGGGCGTGTGAATTTATTTCCATCTGGGCTTATTATCAACCCCAATTGTCCTTGGCTTGGATGCAGCCCCGACAGGAAGGTGTATGATTTTCAAGCTGCCCTTGATGGAAGCAACCCATTTGGATTACTAGAAATTAAAGTTGTTAAAGATGGGGAAACTGATCTGAACAATGTTAGGTACTTGACATTTGATCCCTTGGTTAATGAGTTCAGGTTAAAGAGAAATGATGTGTATTTCTACCAAGTCCAGTGCCAGCTTGGGCTTACTGGGTTGGACTGGTTGGACTTTTTTTGTTATGTTAGTGACAGTTTGTTTATGTGTGAGAGAATTCTTTTCGACAAAGATTTCTTTCAAGAGGCAAAGGACAAGGTTGATGCATTCTTTTTTAACTACTTTTTAAGTTAGTGCATTTAAGGAGTACAAGGTTGCAAATTATGGCATATTTTTTATTAGTTCCAGAGTGACAGAATGTTTCATTCCCAGGAGATGTACTTCAGTAACATCAATATTACTTACTGATTAAGTTTTTCCAGTGCTATTTAAAATTAAAGGACCTTGAAAATTGGTTAGTAGACAGCCTACAGTGTACAGCTGATTGACAGAGCCAAGTGTTGACAAAGGAACATCTGAATCAAAAAAATGAAATTCCTTAATTCTTCTAATGGCTCTTTCTACATGGATTCTCAACTTTGCAATTGTTTTTGTTTCATGAACATCTTGAGCAGAAAATTGTGCCTGACTCTGAAGGAAAGGGGGAATGTTAAGCCCAACCCCCTTTTCCTTAAGTAAGTCATCTATATTGAAACCTTTGTCGGCCATTACGGAATCACCATGCTCCAGTAAATCTAGAATTCCGCTACATCTAGTTATTTCCCTGTCAGAAATTGATCCGGTGTATAATGAGGAAATAAATGATACTGCACCATGTGGGGTAATTCCGATTAATCCCTTCAGTGTTGTGTTACTCTTATAACTGGAATAAAGCTGTGACTGGAGTAACAATGATGTAGGTGTTTGTACAAAAATTTCAGTACAGTCTAGTATCACTCTTGTAGTTGGATAAAGATGATGGAATGCCTCTGGCATATTATTCTGAATTTCATTTTTTGATGGCCAGATACACTGGCCTCCTAGGATAAAGTACAAGTAGTTTGCCCATGTAGTTACTTTCCTGCTTACAGATGACATGTGAATCTGGAAACGATGGGCAAGATCTTGCTCAAACAGCCCCAGTTTGAGTCGGACCAGAAACAAAAACATTTCATCAATGAGCTGCATAGATCTTACTTCAGGCCTACTTGGTCTTGCCCCTGAAGCATAGCAGTAAACCATGGTTTCAGCATTTGGTTTAACAAACTCATAAAAAAGTTTTAAGTGTGTATAAGTTGGGAAGCCAGTATAGAACTTTATGGAGTCATCATCTGCTGAAAATCTCTCTAGGCCAAATTTACTTAATGCTAACTGCTCAGCAGCACACCTTCTGCATTTATCAATATCACTTTGTGCTTGAGCCTTCAAATCATTGATAATGTTGATAGCAGCATTTGCTTCTTCAGCTGCTTCTTGTTTGCTTTTCTGTAGTTGTTCATTTGCATTTTGTAGCTCGGCTTGAATGTCTAATAGTTGCTGTTGCAGTAATTCAATTTGCTTGCTAGCACTGGGCTGACTGAGATCACCTGCCATGTTGTCAGGTTCCCCTTCACAATCACTGTCATCAGCTTGGGTTACCCTGAAAAAGTTAAAATGGCAATGACAAATTTCATCTTACCCTGGAATAACAATAACAGACATTTAATATTTGCTGAAATAGCAATTATTGTACAATGCAGGATAAAATTTGATTACCAGCAATGTTTAAACAAATCACTGCCTTGATATCATTCAGACTGAAATTAATCAGTCTTAACTTGAAGTGAGAGCAAGCCTTAATATAATTTTGTACATTTCTGTAGTCTGTAACGGTAAGGTGATTGGAAAAAAATTACCTTTCTATGTGACGTATAAGTTTTCTCCGCGGTTTTCCCTTGTCTGACCAGCAAAACACTGTGGGTATGGCACCATCTTTCAGCATGCAACTCCCTACATTGTTAGGAGGTTCGTAATCTTCCTCCTGAAAATGTCTCCCACAAACTCTAGTGCTACTTGTTATCTAAAAACAATAATTAAATGAAAAGATAAGCACGACAAAAAACAAAATCCTTGTTTATAAAGTAATTTGCATAACTTCATCTAAAACGATCCTGTCAAAAATCACTGTAAAACTTAGAAAAGCATGAACACCAAAACTATTTCTGTTATCATGTGTTATTGTCTTGCAAGGAAAGAGCTAGCCAGAAAGGCAATTTGTTTTGAGGTTTGTTCATGTGTACTGAAATTGATTGTGATTGGTCACTCACTGCACAATCAACAATCCTGAATTATTTTAAGTGGTCACACCTTTCTGAGTTTGACAGTAAATATTAGTGTAATAGAACACGTGAAAAATAATGGTTCATTCCAAACAATTTTGCTACCAGTGTTATGTAACTTCCTATTTCTTGAAAACAGGATATAAGCAGAATATCTGTTGCATTATTCATAACAAATAGAATTCAATCATTTGAGCATAAGCAACCATGAATTGGCTGGTATAAATTCACCCTTAACAAGCATCTGGCTAAAATAAGAGTTGACCGAGTTTGAAATCTCTATGGGATCTGTAAGTAACAACCAAGCGCCCCCCCGCCCCCTCCAAACAGTAAAACAGTTAGTTTAGTTTGTTGTATATATGACATCTGAAGTTGCTATTTTAAAAATTCTTTAACTTAAATAAAAAATTGCTGAGTTCACCGGTTTGAACAATCATTCTTGAGGCAATTAAGTAAGTCTTAAAGCTTAAGCTTATTTCCGGCAAGAATATCAGGCGAATGTTGCGTAAAAATGACTGAAAATCTCAAGTCTTTAATGTGATGAAGATCGTCAACTTATTACTTGGGATGAATTACATGTAAATCAAATTGGTTAAATTTAATTTGATTCTCTTGCCTGAAAATCGGGTCCTTCATCCCTCCGTATTTTTACCAGCCAAGCAGCTCTCAGTTTTGCGTCTTTTGTCTTCGAAGGGATTCGATGAAACCTTAAGGAACTATCGTAACGCGAGTCACCATTGCACTTTGGAACACAGCAGTGATAACAAGACTTTTTCTTGGGGGGATCAGACGATTTTAAATCACCTCCTGAATGGGAAAAACAACTTGGAGACTGTGCTGAACTGGACGATAAAACTTCTTGACTTTGTGAAGTCGCCATTTTGCTCCGGTTTCCTCTCGGCAGGCGAGTCAATTTCGCACCCAAAAAACGTGCCGCTCACGTTCAAAGAGCAAAAACCACAAAGATCTATTCAAGAATTACTTTTAAATACTAAAATATCGGGGATCAATGGACAAACAACACTATTCTTTTGTTTTAGAAGTCACGCTCGAACTCTCTGGGGTCTTTCATTCATCAAGGAGCTTGCTCTCCAACATGGCGTTGCTATGCGGTATCCAAGCACGTGACCGTTAGCTG
>JAHPZR010021699.1:10000-21452 GCA_019787425.1 Platygyra sinensis
CACTTCCAACCCACCCCCCATAGGCTCGTACCTATGAATAAACAGTCCTAGTCTCTTAATTTTGAAAGAAATGTTAGACAATAATAATTATTGTTCAGTTAAACATTTCGTGAGCAAGTGCCAATTATGCGAATTCATGAACTATATAGAAGCTTGGAAGCCTGGCATAAAGAGGTAACCAGGCTTTCAATTATACCAAAATGCACTGGGTACGAGTCTAGGTATCAAGTTCTTAAAATAGCCCCACTTTCATCAACCTTGTCCATTCTAAAGTGCTAGTTGCTGTCAAAATTTGGTGACAAATAAGTTTATAAATATGAACTATGATAATTGCTTGTAACAAAGGACTTTCAGCTCCATTGAATATATGTAGTCCAGGCAGTGACAAAAAACAGCTTCAAACTCAACAAACAAGCTACCCTTGACACTTGGAATGTGGCCACAAAATAATTTTAAATGCCATCAGTGCAGCTTTTTTTGATAATTGTTTGAAACAATGGATTTTTAGCTCTATTGAAAAGTCCTGTCCAGCGACAAAAACTCAACAAACAAAATAACTTTGACACTTTGAATGTGGTCACAAACTAATTTTGGATACCATCAGTGCAACCCAGTTTGAACAAAACAACTCTGTACAATGTAGTGAATGTAATTTGATCCCTCATGACACAAGAGTTGAATTTCAATTATCATTCAATGTATTTTTGTTATCCTTTTCATGGCCAAGAGCCCACCAACCATGTGACCTGCAAATAACTGCCTAAGAATAATGGTCTGCTGATACATTATACATGTACATGTAAAAGCTGCTTTACTATGAATAGTATTCTGCTGATGTGTTATTGCAAACGTGCCTTTTTTAATTTTTTAATGGAGACTAGTGAGTGGAACAAAGAAAGAGTTTTTACTGTATTTTTTTGACACGTTTCGTCTCTATCTAAGACTTCTTAGAGAATGATTGCAAGTAACATTGAACAGCATATACAGCACATTAGCGTACCTTAGTTTAGCCTCTCATGGAAGTGAATAATTACTGAAACATGCTGTAAATGGAAGTTACAAAAATGCCTTAATGCATATGTTATAACGTGCTGTTATATTTTGGGGTAACACTATTACCATTACTCATGTAGGCCTGTCGACCCCACTTCACACTCAGTGGCATGTTTTTTTTTTTTTTTCTGGGGGGCCCTGTTTTACTGCATGCAAGATATGCTAGAACTCAATGACATTCAAGGAGGAGAGGAAAAAATTCTTGCTCAAACAGTTATAATATAATCAACCAGACTACAGCAACTATTTAAAAGAGGGTTTGCAAACAGAACACATGTTTACATGAAAATACCTTTATACTACAGATTAGCCATTGGGTTCTTAGAAATGGGTGTTATGAAAATGAAGAGCCTCGAAAACGAAGACCTAAGACCCGGTCTTCATTTTTGTAGTACGAAGACGAAGACCCTTTATTAAAAGCCGAAAAGCCATTGAACTGAATCCTATTCTTACTAGGCTTTCAAAAGATGATCTCCTTTCAAGGTGTTTGAAAGGAATGACACAGAACCAAAATGAAGCAGTTAATGGCCAGCTGTGGTCTGAGTGCTCTAAAACCGAATGCTGTGGAGCCAGGAGAGTTCGTATTGCAGCATGTGAAACTATTGCAGTGTTCAACAATGGTGCTGCTGTTAAAGCTGTCACCACAGAATTGTGCTAGGTGTCTCCTGGAGTAAATACTATGAAAGCTCTTAGGCAACAGAACAAATTAAAAGTACTTCTCAGAAGATCAGCAAAAAGTACTGCAAAGGCAAAATCTCTGTTCACAAAAGAAGTCAAAACGAGATGAACATGCTCATCAGTCTGAAGCATTTAGTTTGAGTTCGCAACCAGACAAATATGTTACAAAAGAAAAGAAAAGAAATACAAAGTACTCAAGGACAAATTTGTCTGACAACAGTAGTTGAGCAGACTGTAATTACATTTGCTGAGCCAGAGTTTGAGTCCACAGCTTCAAAATGAGTATGCACTGAGTGACTAAGCTTTGCACCTGCTCCAAGAACATGTGAACAGGCATTACAACTGCTAAAACACTATTACTAGTGTTAAATGTTACTTTAAAATGCTTACCTGTATATATAACAGACAAAGAAGTGGTTGCCTAACACGTGATCACACGTGATCAAAATCTTCCCTGATCAAATTTCTTTCCAAGATAAAAATAGCCGCATTGGGAACGAGCATTTTTCGGTTTCTCCATTCAAAACTTAACTCAACAATGATATATTAATGAAAACTGTAGAAATTGTACGCGAAAACTGATAAGTAGTATATTTCAAACCCGAAAACGAAGCCGACATTTTTGATGCTGAAATCCAGGTAAATCTCATTGGCTGTTTCCGGCGAAACATGCAAGTTGGGCACTGCTGCGTGAAATAAAAAGTGTTTTATTAAAAAGCAGGGTTCTCCCTAAATTTTTGAGTAGAAGGAGAATAAAATGGAGTAGCCGGCAGAGGAATTTCCGCCATTTTGCACGTGTTGGAATACAGAGTATGTTGTCTTACATGGAGTGCTTTTCATCGGTAACCGCTGCCTCGCAATCTGAGCCTGTTTCGTTTGCTGAACGTTCAATCGATGTCTGCAAGCAGATTCAAGCGTGGCAAAATTCTCGACGAAACTTTCAAGTTTATTCAGTCAAAAACATTTTTTGGACACTTGCCTCTTTAAGGAAAACTTTGTTTATTTCCGAATGTATTTACCCAAGGGAAAGCAGGTGTCGCAAATGGAAAAGTTCCCGTTGGATGCAAAACAAAGTACTTATTTACTTTTTTATTTGGATCTGAGTAGCCGGCGCACCCAGGACGACTAGCCAGCGATTTTCGCCGGTCGCCGGGGCTTACGGAGATCTCTGAAAAAGGAAATGGATATTAAGTAAGTCATCAAAGTACTTTCAGAGTTTGTGGAAGATGACTTAAAATAGTGTTTCCCTCGACTGAAACTATGTTTCATTCACTCAAATGAAAAAATTTGCTCTCGCCGGCTTTTCAAAATTTGAAACTGTGTACAATATTCTACAAGGCTGCATAATAACGAAGATACCCAGCATGTAAAGCCCTGGTCAAACAGCACATGATAGTCCATGATAGTTGATTCTCCCCTAACTATCATTAACTATCACCAACTAATTTCATTCACATGGTCAAACGGTGAAAGAAGTTCGTGATAGTTGACAATAGTTCACCGGCAGTGGCGCAAGCAAAGTCACGAGAGCAGCGAGTTCCAAGCTCTTTCCGCGTAAAAATGTGAATACTAAATGGTGTCCCGTAAGACAAACTTGTAAAAGTACGAATTTTTCGCGACAAAAGAGGGCGTTAGCATGTTTCCTGACCGCTATCGGGCCAGTGATTACCAAAACAGCTGACCGAAAGACTATCATGAACTATCATGCGCGTGGTCAAAAGAGAAAAACTATCATCGACTATCATGAAGAATTTGAACAATCTCAAACTGAATGATAGTTGATGATAGTCAATGATAGTGCATGATAGTTGGTGGTCAAACGGAAGCACATGCTCAACTTTCAATGACTATCATGAGCCGTTTGACCAGGGCTTTAATACAGGAACTAGGTAGACATGAAAGTAAACACGAAAGTGATCAGCACTAAGAGGACTCCAGTCAAGATGGATTTATTATGGTAACCATTAAAACACGCCTGTGGTGTGACTTCCATTATTGGGTCATGAATTGTTAATGACTTTGAAAACTTGGGCAAACCGGGAAGTGCCCCGGGCAAGCAAAAATTGAGGGTTACTTGCCCAACGGGCAAGGTGGAAGTCAATATTTTTCGAGCCCTCAATATAAACAAATGATTTGGCAAAAGTAGCCTTCACCTGAAGGCACCTAAGTCACAATTTGATATTTATAAATCATCTGAGCAGTGAGCATGTGTCACGCAGTCAACAAAACAACACGATAAATTGTAGCTTGGTCAGAAAGTGCATTTTAATGAACTCTATGCAATAAGTTGGCTGTTTTCCATGAATTCCAAAATTTTTATGGTAACCATGGAAACCAGCTACTTTTAGCATTGGGCATAAAAAATCAGGCCGATCATAAATTTGTCTATTTGTAGCAGAGCTTATCACTAAAGAAGCAACATTTGTTTGTCTGGTTTTGAAAATCTCTCATAACTGCAAAGTTAGAGCATTCAGGAGTTGTTGGTTTTGTTCGAAATTTGTTGGTGGTTACCATGGAAACCATTGAATGAGTGTAACTTAAAGTTATTCCAATCTATTTTGTTATGCTATATTATTGAATTGTGCCAGCTCTCATCAAGATTGATTGAATAGATTGCAAGTTACAGCAATGAGACTGTTGCCCCTTATTTGGGGTTACAGTAACTACTACCATCAGGATCAAAAAGTACATTATGCCATTGGATAGCTGTTTATACATGAAGCTGGAAGAGAAAACAGTCATTTAACATCTGTGACAAGGGTGCACACCATGAGAGAAGTTTGTACTAAGCCTCTATGGTATCTCCAAAGAAAAATGTTGGAGAACAAATACGATATCCATGATAAGAGCCTACATACTGTGCTTGCAAACAGTTTCAATCAAATAGCCAGGCCTGACATCACATATAGATTGTAGAAGCAACAACACCATTTTCAAGGAAATTTCTATTCTGTCTTGTGCAACCAAATGCTTGAAGACTTAAAAACATATCATCCAATAGAAATGAGCCTAAACAATGCATCAACACATGGCAAATTACAGAGGTGTCAAACTCGGTGAGGCAACATGCCGATAACAGCAGAAACCATACAGACCTATCACCTCTAATGGCTCAAATCAAGTACAAGCATTATTTTATTTTATTTCATTTAGTTTACTTCTAATTGTATTTCAAGAAGTTGTAGTAACTGATATCAAAGTATTATTTTCATTTTTTTTTAGTAAGGAATTATCAATTCCATCATCCTGGATCCTTGATACGTAATCCTGGATCTGGTTTTTCCGGATATCAGGGTTTTGGGAAGTGGGCTGCACACCCCTACCCAATAGGGGGTATCTCCTAGGCAGTTTTCACAGGTTTATATTTTTACTTCGCAAAATGTCCACAAGGTCTGATAAGGTTTTGAACATAAATGTGACCAAAGTAAGCTAATCATAACTTATTGACAACCAAGTTATACCTGCTAACTCTCACGCTTAGGTGTGAGTCTCACACCTGCGGGTTGAAAATTTCAACCTCACGCCGACTCACGCTTGCGGGCCAATTTCTCACGCCTGATTGAAAAAAGCCCTCTTGCTTGACACAATTTCCAAAAATATGTTTACTCAGACCCATGAAAGGAACGAAAACCATGTGTAAAATGAATAAATGAGAATACCTTCCTCGCGATCTTTCATTTTTGAAGATGGCATGATCATTTCTGAAGATTCCTGAAGAAGTCCCAATTCTTCCGAAGACGCCCAAAGTCTTCCGAAGTCTTAGGACGCGTATAAACGCAAGCTCCCTCCCAGTGCTTTTTATAGTGTTAATGATTCATTTATGAACAATAGGAACCCAATAGGAACTGTTAGAATGTGCGGTTACGCAATACAGTCTTTGTAAACACACGATTCTCACGAGCGGACGCTTGATATAAATAGTCAAGCATAACATGACTGTATAATGTAGTCGTAGGTTAGTTATAGTAAAGTTCGGTCGGCGGTTTTAATCCACTGAAAGCTTCGTTATTTGGGTGTTTGGACACAACACTTTTCACTTCAAAAATGAAAGATCGCGAGGAAGGTATTCTCATTTATTCATTTTACACATGGTTTTCGTTCCTTTCATGGGTCTGAGTAAACATATTTTTGGAAATTGTGTCAAGCAAGAGGGCTTTTTTCAATCAGGCGTGAGAAATTGGCCCGCAAGCGTGAGTCGGCGTGAGGTTGAAATTTTCAACCCGCAGGTGTGAGACTCACACCTAAGCGTGAGAGTTAGCAGGTATAACTTGGTTGTCAATAAGTTATGATTAGCTTACTTTGGTCACATTTATGTTCAAAACCTTATCAGACCTTGTGGACATTTTGCGAAGTAAAAATATAAACCTGTGAAAACTGCCTAGGAGATACCCCCTATTGGGTAGGGGTGTGCAGCCCACTTCCCAAAACCCTGATATCCGGAAAAAACCAGATCCAGGATTACGTATCAAGGATCCAGGATGATGGAATTGATAATTCCTTACTAAAAAAAAATGAAAATAATACTTTGATATCAGTTACTACAACTTCTTGAAATACAATTAGAAGTAAACTAAATGAAATAAAATAAAATAATGCTTGTACTTGATTTGAGCCATTAGAGGTGATAGGTCTGTATGGTTTCTGCTGTTATCGGCATGTTGCCTCACCGAGTTTGACACCTCTGTAATTTGCCATGTGTTGATGCATTGTTTAGGCTCATTTCTATTGGATGATATGTTTTTAAGTCTTCAAGCATTTGGTTGCACAAGACAGAATAGAAATTTCCTTGAAAATGGTGTTGTTGCTTCTACAATCTATATGTGATGTCAGGCCTGGCTATTTGATTGAAACTGTTTGCAAGCACAGTATGTAGGCTCTTATCATGGATATCGTATTTGTTCTCCAACATTTTTCTTTGGAGATACCATAGAGGCTTAGTACAAACTTCTCTCATGGTGTGCACCCTTGTCACAGATGTTAAATGACTGTTTTCTCTTCCAGCTTCATGTATAAACAGCTATCCAATGGCATAATGTACTTTTTGATCCTGATGGTAGTAGTTACTGTAACCCCAAATAAGGGGCAACAGTCTCATTGCTGTAACTTGCAATCTATTCAATCAATCTTGATGAGAGCTGGCACAATTCAATAATATAGCATAACAAAATAGATTGGAATAACTTTAAGTTACACTCATTCAATGGTTTCCATGGTAACCACCAACAAATTTCGAACAAAACCAACAACTCCTGAATGCTCTAACTTTGCAGTTATGAGAGATTTTCAAAACCAGACAAACAAATGTTGCTTCTTTAGTGATAAGCTCTGCTACAAATAGACAAATTTATGATCGGCCTGATTTTTTATGCCCAATGCTAAAAGTAGCTGGTTTCCATGGTTACCATAAAAATTTTGGAATTCATGGAAAACAGCCAACTTATTGCATAGAGTTCATTAAAATGCACTTTCTGACCAAGCTACAATTTATCGTGTTGTTTTGTTGACTGCGTGACACATGCTCACTGCTCAGATGATTTATAAATATCAAATTGTGACTTAGGTGCCTTCAGGTGAAGGCTACTTTTGCCAAATCATTTGTTTATATTGAGGGCTCGAAAAATATTGACTTCCACCTTGCCCGTTGGGCAAGTAACCCTCAATTTTTGCTTGCCCGGGGCACTTCCCGGTTTGCCCAAGTTTTCAAAGTCATTAACAATTCATGACCCAATAATGGAAGTCACACCACAGGCGTGTTTTAATGGTTACCATAATAAATCCATCTTGACTGGAGTCCTCTTAGTGCTGATCACTTTCGTGTTTACTTTCATGTCTACCTAGTTCCTGTATTAAAGCCCTGGTCAAACGGCTCATGATAGTCATTGAAAGTTGAGCATGTGCTTCCGTTTGACCACCAACTATCATGCACTATCATTGACTATCATCAACTATCATTCAGTTTGAGATTGTTCAAATTCTTCATGATAGTCGATGATAGTTTTTCTCTTTTGACCACGCGCATGATAGTTCATGATAGTCTTTCGGTCAGCTGTTTTGGTAATCACTGGCCCGATAGCGGTCAGGAAA
This sequence comes from Platygyra sinensis, assembly GCA_019787425.1. Taxonomy (NCBI): domain Eukaryota; kingdom Metazoa; phylum Cnidaria; class Anthozoa; order Scleractinia; family Merulinidae; genus Platygyra; species Platygyra sinensis. The sequence continues at coordinate 17,816 of JAHPZR010021699.1, forward strand.
CATGCTAACGCCCTCTTTTGTCGCGAAAAATTCGTACTTTTACAAGTTTGTCTTACGGGACACCATTTAGTATTCACATTTTTACGCGGAAAGAGCTTGGAACTCGCTGCTCTCGTGACTTTGCTTGCGCCACTGCCGGTGAACTATTGTCAACTATCACGAACTTCTTTCACCGTTTGACCATGTGAATGAAATTAGTTGGTGATAGTTAATGATAGTTAGGGGAGAATCAACTATCATGGACTATCATGTGCTGTTTGACCAGGGCTTTACATGCTGGGTATCTTCGTTATTATGCAGCCTTGTAGAATATTGTACACAGTTTCAAATTTTGAAAAGCCGGCGAGAGCAAATTTTTTCATTTGAGTGAATGAAACATAGTTTCAGTCGAGGGAAACACTATTTTAAGTCATCTTCCACAAACTCTGAAAGTACTTTGATGACTTACTTAATATCCATTTCCTTTTTCAGAGATCTCCGTAAGCCCCGGCGACCGGCGAAAATCGCTGGCTAGTCGTCCTGGGTGCGCCGGCTACTCAGATCCAAATAAAAAAGTAAATAAGTACTTTGTTTTGCATCCAACGGGAACTTTTCCATTTGCGACACCTGCTTTCCCTTGGGTAAATACATTCGGAAATAAACAAAGTTTTCCTTAAAGAGGCAAGTGTCCAAAAAATGTTTTTGACTGAATAAACTTGAAAGTTTCGTCGAGAATTTTGCCACGCTTGAATCTGCTTGCAGACATCGATTGAACGTTCAGCAAACGAAACAGGCTCAGATTGCGAGGCAGCGGTTACCGATGAAAAGCACTCCATGTAAGACAACATACTCTGTATTCCAACACGTGCAAAATGGCGGAAATTCCTCTGCCGGCTACTCCATTTTATTCTCCTTCTACTCAAAAATTTAGGGAGAACCCTGCTTTTTAATAAAACACTTTTTATTTCACGCAGCAGTGCCCAACTTGCATGTTTCGCCGGAAACAGCCAATGAGATTTACCTGGATTTCAGCATCAAAAATGTCGGCTTCGTTTTCGGGTTTGAAATATACTACTTATCAGTTTTCGCGTACAATTTCTACAGTTTTCATTAATATATCATTGTTGAGTTAAGTTTTGAATGGAGAAACCGAAAAATGCTCGTTCCCAATGCGGCTATTTTTATCTTGGAAAGAAATTTGATCAGGGAAGATTTTGATCACGTGTGATCACGTGTTAGGCAACCACTTCTTTGTCTGTTATATATACAGGTAAGCATTTTAAAGTAACATTTAACACTAGTAATAGTGTTTTAGCAGTTGTAATGCCTGTTCACATGTTCTTGGAGCAGGTGCAAAGCTTAGTCACTCAGTGCATACTCATTTTGAAGCTGTGGACTCAAACTCTGGCTCAGCAAATGTAATTACAGTCTGCTCAACTACTGTTGTCAGACAAATTTGTCCTTGAGTACTTTGTATTTCTTTTCTTTTCTTTTGTAACATATTTGTCTGGTTGCGAACTCAAACTAAATGCTTCAGACTGATGAGCATGTTCATCTCGTTTTGACTTCTTTTGTGAACAGAGATTTTGCCTTTGCAGTACTTTTTGCTGATCTTCTGAGAAGTACTTTTAATTTGTTCTGTTGCCTAAGAGCTTTCATAGTATTTACTCCAGGAGACACCTAGCACAATTCTGTGGTGACAGCTTTAACAGCAGCACCATTGTTGAACACTGCAATAGTTTCACATGCTGCAATACGAACTCTCCTGGCTCCACAGCATTCGGTTTTAGAGCACTCAGACCACAGCTGGCCATTAACTGCTTCATTTTGGTTCTGTGTCATTCCTTTCAAACACCTTGAAAGGAGATCATCTTTTGAAAGCCTAGTAAGAATAGGATTCAGTTCAATGGCTTTTCGGCTTTTAATAAAGGGTCTTCGTCTTCGTACTACAAAAATGAAGACCGGGTCTTAGGTCTTCGTTTTCGAGGCTCTTCATTTTCATAACACCCATTTCTAAGAACCCAATGGCTAATCTGTAGTATAAAGGTATTTTCATGTAAACATGTGTTCTGTTTGCAAACCCTCTTTTAAATAGTCTGCTGTAGTCTGGTTGATTATAATTATTATAACTGTTTGAGCAAGAATTTTTTTCCTCTCCTCCTTGAATGTCATTGAGTTCTAGCATATCTTGCATGCAGTAAAACAGGGCCCCCCAGAAAAAAAAAAAACATGCCACTGAGTGTGAAGTGGGGTCGACAGGCCTACATGAGTAATGGTAATAGTGTTACCCCAAAATATAACAGCACGTTATAACATATGCATTAAGGCATTTTTGTAACTTCCATTTACAGCATGTTTCAGTAATTATTCACTTCCATGAGAGGCTAAACTAAGGTACGCTAATGTGCTGTATATGCTGTTCAATGTTACTTGCAATCATTCTCTAAGAAGTCTTAGATAGAGACGAAACGTGTCAAAAAAATACAGTAAAAACTCTTTCTTTGTTCCACTCACTAGTCTCCATTAAAAAATTAAAAAAGGCACGTTTGCAATAACACATCAGCAGAATACTATTCATAGTAAAGCAGTTTTTACAGTGTACATTGTATAATTTATCAGCAGACCATTATTCTTAGGCAGTTATTTGCAGGTCACATGGTTGGTGGGCTCTTGGCCATGAAAAGGATAACAAAAATACATTGAATGATAATTGAAATTCAACTCTTGTGTCATGAGGGATCAAATTACATTCACTACATTGTACAGAGTTGTTTTGTTCAAACTGGGTTGCACTGATGGTATCCAAAATTAGTTTGTGACCACATTCAAAGTGTCAAAGTTATTTTGTTTGTTGAGTTTTTGTCGCTGGACAGGACTTTTCAATAGAGCTAAAAATCCATTGTTTCAAACAATTATCAAAAAAAGCTGCACTGATGGCATTTAAAATTATTTTGTGGCCACATTCCAAGTGTCAAGGGTAGCTTGTTTGTTGAGTTTGAAGCTGTTTTTTGTCACTGCCTGGACTACATATATTCAATGGAGCTGAAAGTCCTTTGTTACAAGCAATTATCAGTTCATATTTATAAACTTATTTGTCACCAAACCATGACAAGTTTTCTACATGCTGCAAATCTCAAAAAAAAGTTATTCTGTTGCCACTCAGTTGCACTGTTGACATTAATAAGACTTGGAAGTAATCAGTTCTAGGCTGTCTGTTGTGGACCCTTTTCCATGGACCGGGTCCATTCGGGTCCATGGACCTCCTATTTTTACTAGCCCTAAAAATAGTAGTAATCAAAGATTACGAGTGCTTTCTGCACCTGTGATGTTGCAAACAGCTGAAAGTTTACAGACAAAAATGTTTTTGCCCTCAGGAACTTGAACTCTAGTAAAGAGTCACCACAAATGGGGTCCCAAAATTGATTTTATTCATATGTATATTTTTGGGCAGTTTTTAAACTTTTTTATTATGTAAACTATATTAGCTTTTAAACCCACCGTGTTTAAATAAAAGATGTTGTTGTTAGACAGATATAACATAATGAAAAAGGCCATTTTTTTGTTTATTATTTTATATCTTTGCTTTATTGTTAGCAAGTTGAGGTTGCATACCATAAACTGCGATTTGATGACACATTGCGTGACGGCTCCAGTCTCA
>JAHPZR010021700.1:0-10777 GCA_019787425.1 Platygyra sinensis
GTTATACTAATAATTATATGCATTACTGGACAGGTCTGCCTGTAAGCCTTTCTGATAATTTCCGTATTTCAGGGTGCTATCACAGAAGAGAAATCGGAAGCAACTCATATCGTTTATGGACCTCCACCACCCTTTCCAGAAGGTTATACAATCTTGTATTTTTTTATTGTTAGTTTAACATGTAAATTTGACGATTTTGTAATTTTGATGTAATTTTGTTTCTTGCTTATAGAGGAGTGGTTAAGACCACTTTTGAGACAGGATAAACAGGTTCTTGTTCACTGGTGGTATTACCCAGACAGGTTTGTCTGTATTTTCTGACAATTACATGTACATCTCTATTAATTATTAAATGCATGTAAATGATTGTATGTTACATTGATTGTATTTTAGTTATGACACATGGGTTCCATCTACTGACATTGAGGATGAGCCACAGCCTGAGCCCCAACACCAGGGACCCTGGCAGGTAATGCAAAATGGTACATTACTATGTTAGAGTGGTTTTCACTTGAGTGTTGTAAAACCAAAACCAAAGTAATTACACTACCCAATCACAAAGAGCACAGACAATGCTGTGAACCGATCAAAACTTGAAGTAATTACAGGTAGCTGACGCAAAGTGCGAGAAAATGCATGCGGACGTGTCATGATTGGTTTTGGTTGTACTTCTGATTGGATGAAAAACTGACGCAAATTTTTTGAGCCAATCGTTCGGCATAGAAAGTGCAAAACCAATTACTTTTCCACACTCAAATGAAAATCGCTCTATAGACCCATACATCTAATTATAATTAATTCCTTCCTAAAAACAAAATGAACTCAAATTGCCCTTGTAAATTAAAGACCTTCAAAATGTTGAAGTTGGAATTATGCATTGGTGTCATTCCACAAAGTGATTGGCAATGCTTTTGCTGCTTTGGTAGACTAGCAGTTGTAGCTTAAACTAAAGAGTCACATTTAACAGTTGTAATTGTCTGGTTGATCTTTAGGTGAATGCTCGCTGGTTAACAGACCTGGATGTGTTTAATGAGTGGATGAATGAGGAAGATTACGAGTTAACAGATGCTGATGGTTCAGTAAGTAATGAGCATATTGTCTATCACTTCATACATGTAGATTTCTCTCACCTGAGATCAGTGCCTCAAGAATATTATTTTAGTGCAGCCAGTGTACCAGTGTGGTTCTTCTACAATGTACATGTAACCCCTGTATGCTGACACTAAGTGCCAACTAACAGCTGTAGGAGAGGTTTACATGTAACAGAGTCTCCCAACTAGAGGTGTCCTCTAGTAGATATTTGACTGTTATTTATATTTTTAATTATGCCAGGCACTTAACTTTGCTCCTTATATTAATTAGTTAAAGAAACACTGTCAAGTAAAGTGACAGGACATCAGTGATCACCCTATGTTCTTATCTCCATAATTCTCCTTATGTGTGTGCACAGGTTTAGTACAGTGGAGAAGATTTACAGTGTTCACTTTACAGGATTCACTTTTTATTTTCTTTATTCTAGGGCAATAAAAGAGAAACTTCACCAGCTTTAGGTTAGTAAAAGAAATTTGAAGACTTCAAATGTAGGTATAAACTTGAAAACTGTTTTGATTTACTACATGTAAGTAACGATAGATTTTCTAGTTTTCTTGTTGAATGCTGTCAATTTTGTTTACACAGCAAAGACCAGAAGGAAAAGTCTGAGAACTGGAGCAAGTTCTGATGAAGTAAGCATTTTGTAGTGATCTTTAACAGAATGTAGCTTATACATGTTTTGCTTTTGTTTCCTTCTTTTTTAAAATAATTTTCAATCTTGTATAGAGTGCTACACTATGATTAGTCTTTGTCTTTTCTTTTGTCTTTTGTCTTGTCTTGGAAATTTCTTCTGCTTTGAACGGAAATAATGTTTGTTTAGATATGCTTTAATTTTCAGTCGTTTATTACTGGCTATGTATCTCAATTTAAATTTTCATACATGTATGAGCATTAATTTTGTAGTAGAAGGTGTAACTGTATAATGTTATAAAAAATTTGAGGGCAGTTTTTAATTTTGAGATTGTTAATGTACAACTCATGATGTACACACACTTGTTAAGTCAGTCTCTATGTTATTCCACAGCAACCCAGCAGCCCTGATGGAGGTATTTTCACATAGATTTGTTTCATTCATTATTATGCAATGTAAGGTAAACTCTGCATATGAACCAAGTGGCCCATCAGGCCGGAGCGTATCCTGGTTTCAATAACATGAAGTGACTAGGAGTATTTCTATTCCCCCCCCTGGATGGGATGCTAGTCCATCGCAGGGTTACCCCCAGCATTAAGTTTGCCGATACCCATTTATGCATCTGGGTGGAGAGAGGCACTGTGAGGGTGGCGTCTTGCCCAAGAACACTACACAACATCCCTGGTCAGGTTTCGAACCCAGCTCGCTCCAGAGTTGAACACACTAACCATGAGGCCAACGTGCCTCCCACACAATGGGATCTAGTTGTCACTATTAACCCACTATTAACTATTTAAGTAACTTGAAGTAACTTAGTAATTTCTTGTAATCCACGAACTTGCAGTTTATTCTGAAAATCAAGGTTCATATACAGGAAGTATGGCAGTACTTAAAGGGACAGTCTACTTGTAAATTATGATTATCGTATGTGCAATTGACTGTGCCATCCAGTAGTCTTTTAATTACCTATTTTCTGCCAGTAAAGAGCAGGCAAAGTTTTTAAGGCAACCCTCTTTACAGCTTTTTTTAATTAAAGTCATTGCATTAGCGTGCACAGCAAGAATAATTAAAGAATGGTGGTCTGTAAACTCTCTGGATTTTTGCATTTATCAGTGTGAAGGAAATCCACAAGTTGGCTCTTTTGTATGTGAAATGATCTTTGTATCTGTTTTCTTGTACAAAGGAAAATCAAAGAAAAGAAAGAGATCCCCTTCACCTGAACAGAAGAAGAAGAAGAAACTGTGAGTGGACTATCATACACATACTGTGTAGAAAAACATCGCCGCAAAATGTGGTGGCCAATATACTAGCATTCTCAAAAATGACCTTACTACTCACTTTCTACATGTATTTTGTTGTATTTAATGAATACTCACTTTGTGCAGTTTTTGACAAAAATGGCAGCAGCTCCTTTCCATTGGTCTGAACTGCAGGGAGATAAAGTTTTGAGATACTGGTAGATTTATACTAAAACAATTAGATTAGATTTGTTAGTCGTGTGATGGAAATCTCAAGCTCTCAATCTAATTGTTGAAATAAATAAACATGCTGGTGACTTTTTTTTAACTCTGTAAAACTTCTTCACAAGACTCGGCTATGGCTCATCTTCTGCAGAATTTTTGTGTTCATTCTAAGCATCCATTCATGTTTCTATAAATCAACAGAAACAAAGAAAATGTTTTCTATTTTTTAAATAATTTATGGATATTTTTTCGAATAGGCCAGGACCAGGAAATCCCAAGAAAAAGACTGGTAAAGAAGATGACAATGACAGGTGCAGAACTTCTTTTCTATATGATTTTATTTGGTTTGTGGCTGTTATAATAATGAGCTCAGAATTCACTTTTAATCTATGAACTTGCATTAAACAGTTCCTCTTCTGTTTTCAGTGACGATGCTACCAAAGATCTACCTGATCCATCGCCGATACCTAATGTAAGGATCAAAAGTTTTGTAAATATAGCTTTGAATACAGTTTGGGGCACATATTGCACATGCAATGGTACATACATGAATAGGAAAGAGCTCAATAAAACTCACATAATTTATAAAGGAAAGGAAAATAAACATTATTTTATTCTATTCCTTAGGTCGAAGAAGTCTCTGCCTCTAATGCATCAGGTAAAATTATAACAAGAGAACCTGTTAAACTGAATGATTTTCATAGAGGTCAAGAACTCATTACTTAACTCCTGTAAACAGAACTTCATGGCTCATTCATTTGTCAATGGCTCAATGTTACAGTTGATCAATACTGGGGGCCAAGAAATTAATAACCAATTTGCCTTTTTTTAACTGATTAATGTGAAAAGTAATTCTCTCTAGCCCCCAAAACTTCATCTCTAGCTCTCAGTACTTCAATCTGTAATTTGCATTGCCACAAACAATTTACAAGAAATTCACTAGTAAGTTAGCTGGCGAATGAAAGAGAGAATTCTCCAGCGTGACTGCAGAACATAACTCCTGGCTGTCAGACACAACTTTCTTTGAACAATGAAATTGCCAAGTAATTGCCATAGGTGAAACATTAAGGCTGACAAGTGGCTCAGAATGATACACAGCCCTTAGTTGTATGTATTAGGTCTCGTTCCCAGGGTCTCTCATCTTACATGTTTGAGAGACCCTGGGAACGAGGTTGTGTCTTAGGCGTAAGAGATGCACTTTGGAAAGAAGCTCAGGCTATAATTTAATTATTGTTAATTCAATTCTAGAATGTTCCTGTTATGAGGTATAAACTTCTATGTACAGTTTGAGATTAGTTATTAATTAAATTGGTACATGTGATGTACTGCATGTACAGGATACTGTATGTTGTCAGAGGTCTGGAAGTTGTAGTGGACTGTAACTTGCAATTCCAGGAAATTAAAGATAGATATATAGAAAATCCTAAAAGTAGAAAAGAAAGAAAAGAAAGTCTCAAAGTAATCATTATGTCTTCCAAAATTCACCGGGATTAACTAAGGTTTCAAACTGAGATGTTATAAGGTACGTTTTTGATGCTTGAGCAAAAAAACCGCATTGCCTGATTTCAAGCCGAAAAGGACTAGATACGAGTCTGTAAATTATGGGATAAGCAAATATTGATCCACATAGTCAGAAAGAGCACACGGAGATTCACAAAATCCCCAAGTTTGGTGTTAATCAGGCTAGTGTTGACTTTAAAAACGTCAAAATTAATAAAGGAATGTATGGCCATCCGGACACAGTGTTCGGACAGCATCGGATGGCCATACATTTCTTTGTAAATTTTGACATTTTCAAATGGCTAAATCTTGCTTACTATTGGGTCTATTTACACCAAACTTGGGAATTTTGTAAAACTTGGTCTGCACTTTATGACTATGTGGATCAATAGTTGCTAATCCCATGATTTCAGACTCGTACCTAGTCCTTCACAGTTTGAAGTCAAGTAATGGGCTGAATCACAAACTGTTGAGTAAATGACCTTTGTTGCAGCTTTGGTTTTGCAATTGTAGGTGCAAAGGGCAAGGAAGATTTGCAGCCGATGAAGGGGACCTCACTGACGGACATATCTGATTCAGGTAATACAAACTGCACAGTTGCTATTTGGTTAGCATGTCTTAGCACCGTTCACGAAAAGTTGTCCTTGTACAGTGTATTTGCTGTAATTCTTTCTGTTGGAAAGAGCAACATATTAGCTATAAGTGTGCTAATCTATGGTGTAAAAACTGAGGGAAATAATTTCTAGCTCTAAAAACAGCATTCTGCATATTGGATTTTTCCTGTTATCTGCCAGCAAATATACAGTATAGAATTTTCAGCTGATTAGTGATACTGCAATTGGATAAGTCTAAATACTCCTGTGAATAATCATTCTTTTAGTCAAAATTACCGTGTAAAGTGCTGTTTATGCACTGTGCATGTATGCACCTCAGACATGCTTCGACAATGACTTTTTTTTTTCAGGAAAACCAGAAGGTGCTGATGGGGAGGACATGGAGACTGAAAGTCATGTGGATACACAGGTATCACTGATTCAACCTCAAGCTTGTCAGTTTTTGTTAGATTATTGTTTTATTTTGTGGTCTTCTTTTTCTTTGGAGGGGACAAGCAGGTAGCACACTTAGCTTGCCATACCTGACAACTCACGGATGAGTTTAGCCTGGCTCTCATATCCTGCCGACCTACCTGTGACGTAGTCGCCAGTTGCAACTGAAAATGTTTCGCGATCGGTTCCATTGGGCTCCCTGCGCATCTGCGATTGATTGCCCACATACTCAAATTTGCACGAAACACACATCAAACAGGCGCAATTTTCAACCATTTCACCTGTAAATATAGATCGAATCGTCTTACTGGAGTACGTACGTAGATGCTGTTCACAACCGACAAGCGCCCGCTTGTTTGCGAAGTTGAACTCAGCTCAACTTCAGAGGCAAGTTGGCGGTCAATGTCTACAGCAGATAATGATTTGGCAATAAATGTTCACATATGCTGTAATGGTGTCCTAGGCCTTGTCGGCGGCATATGAGAACCAGGCTGTTCAAAAATACCCTTTTATTTACCCTCAGCATTGTTTATAGCACAAGTGCTAGTGGGGTCGAGCACACAACTGAAACAAATATTTCAAACTGAACATAACATTGTTAAGAATCCCAACTGGCCGGAGGCAAACCAGTTGGCTATTTACAAGTGTGGCCGAGGATTTGAAATCGGGACTACCGAGAAACAAATCCAGGTGGTGGTCATTGACTCGAACCCGGGACCGCTGGATTGCGAGTCCAACACGCTGACCACTCGGCCACGCGGCCTCCGTAACATGTACATGTAACATGTATCATGTATCATTTATCTGCTGCTGATCAAAGTGTTTGCCAGCTGTATGTTTGTTTGATGTTCAAGTGGTTATCAAAATTTAATTACGATCTTTATCTCGCTCAAAGGACCATACAGAGGACAGTACAGAGCAGTCGGCACCAGCCTCGCCTTCATCCAGCCAGACTAAAGATGGATTGTTCAAAGAACCACTCGTCATGCCAGACAGTGAACCACATGACGAAAACTTGACAGAACAGACACATCACATCATAATCCCTAGCTATGCCTCCTGGTTTGATTACAACAGGTACTGCTAAACTCCTACCATCCTCTCCCCCCATCCTCAGTAGCAATACTCCCCCCTCCCATTATATGAAAGAGAGGGAAATCAGCCCTGGGTAAAAAGCGTTTCCAAACCATAGACTGCCACTGGTACTTAGACTTGCAGTTCTTCAAGACAACATCCTGTAATTTTGTATCTTCATAAGCCCCCTTTTACAGTCCTTGTTTTGCGTAATGTATATGCAGTTTTTTACAGTCGCGTAGAAATCAAAACTCGAAGAATTTAGTCATTCATTTGACAAACTTAGAGCCAGATTGGTGTTGCCCATTGTGTCAAAAAAATGTGTTTGTTACTAGTTAGGGAAATTTACCACATGGTGTGTTATAATTATGTACTTGATTGCAAATTCAATTCCAAGTACAAATTGAAACCATAAATGTCTCCCAAGAATGCGAAGTTCCGTGTTAATTTTTCACGCTGTTTACAAGATCCTTCTTTCTACACTGATGGGCCACAGTTCCCTAGAAGTGCCTTTTCTATTAAGAGTGTTTGACATATTATATTTAAGAAATAGAAAACATGTACCGTGTTTCTATCGAGTTATACAAATACGAGTGGAAGTTTGGAAGAACGAGAAATGCTGTGGGAACACAAGCCGCAGGCGAGTGTTTCCACAGCTATTTCGAGTTCTCCCAAACTTTCACGAGTGTTTGTATAACTCGATAGAAACACGGAGAACATGTTTTTTATTTCTTTTAGAAAACACCAGGACGAGAAAAAGGAAAACAACTTGTTAACTTTGATTATCAAAATGTAAATTCTCTTTGCTCGCGCCATCACTACGTCAATAGCGCGCGCTAGTTCTGTGTATTCATCGAGTTATACAAACACGATTTTTAACCAATCAGTGCGCGTGCTTTCTTAGGACTGTTTTCTAATCAGTGTTAATGGATAATGTTTTTTTTCTTTGCAGTGTCCACGCCATTGAAAGGAGAGCCTTACCAGAATTTTTTAACGGTAAAAACAAATCCAAGACTCCTGAAGTGTAAGTTTCTTCTATTGTAAAGTGACAGTAACCTACCTGGGTGGTCAGAACTGAATGTAGTAAATTTATATTTCACAACTAGTACAGTCTTCTGTGCCAAACATGACTCCAAACAGATTCTTGTGCACCCTAAGACGCCTGTTAAGCGGGAGTCAAGAAAGACTGACAATAGCGACTTTTGGATCTACTCCCATCCTGTTTCACCGTACTTAAATGATTCTTGATGAAGGCTATCGCGTTTCGCAATCCCAAGTACCTTCAAAACTTATGCCTGCATTGAGCTATCAGTAGTGCTGAGAACACCAGAGGGAAAGAGACAACATGAAGGCCAAGAATAACTTGGAGAAGCTTAGCAGAGAAGCCGCTCTCGCTGGAGACTGACTCTGAAGGTCTTATGTGTCCCATGGCGCAATAAGGACTAATGACAATGGAGAATTCTGAAAACATCTTATCACCAGGGACCGCACAGTGCGAGGGGCTGGTGGGGCCATATGCTAGGATGTATTTTCTAGGCCCAGATGGCGCACAAATGCAAGATAAATGGCTCAACACTGTCCTTAAAGTTTGTTTGTATTGGCCAGATTGTTTAGCCCTACCACTTTAAAATGGTCTCCGAGGTCCCTGATCACGAACTGTATTATAATAATAAATAGTGCGATTTATGGAGTGTATACTGTAACTTTTGTGTTCTGACGAAAGTCGCGGGAATAAATCGATGATAATAAGATGTTAAATTCCTGCCGATAAAATTTCGCAAATCGCTGATCCTTACTAATTTGTTTTTTACCCTCACGTTTGTTTAGTTATCTTGCTTGTCGCAACTTCATGCTTGATGCATACCGACTGAACCCGACAGAGTACCTCACTGCTACGGCCTGTCGACGGAACCTCGGTGGTGATGTGTGCGCGGTTGTGAGGTACGTACTGCAATGTGTGCGCTCATGCTTAAACAGGACTGTCCTTAATTATCCCGAGGAGAAAATGTATCTTCTCTCTTAGGAGCGGGGTCTGAAACTACTAAAGAAAGCTCGCCTTATCGCGAGAACCATTTCATTTCTTACATTCAAATTTTGTTTCTTGGGCATCACGTCTCGTTTCTGGCATGTTACATCTCGTTTCTCACGTGTCACATCTCGTTTATGGCATGTTACATCTCGTTTCTCGCGTGTCACATCTCGTTTATGGCATGTTACATCTCGTTTCTCGCGTGTCACGTCTCGTCTCTTGCGCGTCCCGTCTCGTTTCTCGCGCATCACATTTTAGTTCTCGCGAGATGAATCTCGTTACCCTCGAGAGGCAATCCGTTTCTAGCTTCAATTCGGGCATCATTTGTCTTCTTGCCACTGAAAAGTGTTGATTTATGCAAATGTCTGCCACGTACGTTGTCCAGATGTTCTCGCAGTTAAGCCACATTCCCGATTTTTCAGAAAACTTCTAAGTAAAACGTGCGGCTTTTCCGCTGTTGTCTACAGTAATAAATCCTTAATTGACCAAACTTATTCGATTAAGTCGGCTAGAATGCGTGTTTATAGACCAGGATTTCGTCTCGGTACATAAATACGTAAATTAAATAACTTGGCTAATACCCAGATATCTTGACTCTACTCTTGGTCAATAATCCGTATTTCTTGTTTCAGGATTCACGCTTTTCTAGAGCAATGGGGTCTGATCAATTATCAAGTGGACGCTGACGGTCGACCGGCTCCCATGGGACCACCGTCCACATCACACTTCCATGTGTTGGCTGACACGCCTGCAGGACTGCAGCCTCTTCAACCTGCCAAGACACAGGTATTACAGTATTTGGATTTCTCTCCCCACACGATCTCCCTTCTTCTCGTACTTGATAGGAATGATGAGCGCAGGATTAATCGATAGTGCCAACCTTTTACGATCGAACCCATGACCTCAGTAAAATGACCTTGCTCTCCATGAGTTCTCGTAGCTCAGTGAATAGAGCGCCCGCCCGGTGTTTGGGAGGTCATGGGTTCGATTCCTGTCGGGGACTCAGATTTTTCTTTGTCAAACGCTCGTGTCATGTAGAATATTTCATAATTCACAGTCTCTTGAGATGTTTTGTTAGTTTTCAGTGGCGGTATAAATGTTGTAGTTTTCGCGGGTTTTGCTTTTTATGGCCCATTTTTCGAACACCCTTGCAGTAAGGACACTCGAACCATCGTAAGAAGTTAACACCAAATTTTCCAAGTTCCTTGTTTGTGATCCGTTTTAATCTTCTCCATCCTTAACTATCCTTGTTCCTTTATGGTTTATTCTTATCTCTTAAGTGTTTTTCTATCTTAGTGAACTTTTATTTTAGGTTTCCTTCAATTGGAAGCGGTAATTTTTGTATGTAACTGATCTCCTTTATGATTGAAGGCTCTTGGTATAATGTATCAGTCTAGCCTTTTAGAGCGAACAAACGCTAAATACTCTTGCTTATGCGGAAAGTCCACATTTACTACTGAAACGTGCGCAAAAAATGTTGAGGGTTCACAATTTGAGTGTCCTGACTGTAAGAGTTTGTAGCTAGTAAGTGATTTGAACCTCAATTCCCTTTCAGATTCCTCCTTCACAGCAAATGATACAGTTTAAGGATGACTTTGGTAACAAAGAGATCTACAAGAGTGGTATTACAGGCGCTAACTTCGGGTAGGTTGCTGTGAGTCTTACGTTTTCTTTGTGTAAGTATTTGTCTTAAAAATGCATTAAAGAGTTCACTTTTTTCCTTCATCTTTTAGCCTTCGCTCGGACCAGTATCTTTCGAAAAAGAGCCAAAAGGTAAGCCAGTAAAATTCTCATGTAACACCAGTTGAACAGCGACAGCAACATTCAACGAAGCCATGACTTTCCAGATATCGGCCGGCCACGTACTACTTTTGCGATGGAGAGACTCCATATGAATTAAGCCATTAACAATTTGCATTGTCTCATTGTTACTTTTGCTTCC
>JAHPZR010021701.1:0-10868 GCA_019787425.1 Platygyra sinensis
GTTATGTTGCAGTTAATTTTTGGTTTCAGTTAATTTTATAATTTTACTAGTTAGTTTTTTTCTAACTAGGTGATTTTATTTTCAACTAGATAGTTTTCTTCTAACTAACTAGGTGATTTTTCCACTTTTTTTGGGGGGGGGGGGTGGGTGGGGGTGTTTCTCAAAAACAGTAACACGCTCACCCGCAGCTCTAACCCTATACCAATTCCTAACCCTATTGACCCCCCTAACCCTATCCCTAATCCTATTGACCCCCCCTAACCCTATCCCTAATCCTATTGACCCCCTGGTCCCAGACACACCCTTCCCCTTTGACACAAATTACAGGTGTAACCTGGTTTGGAAATTTCAACCCAGTTTGAAAAATATGAACCAGTTCAAAATAAAATCACCTGGTTAGAAAAAAACTAACTAGTTGAAAATAAAATCACCTGGTTAGAAAAAAACTAACTAGTTAAAAATAAAATCACCTAGTTAGAAAAAACTAACTGGTTAAATTATAAAATTAACTGAAACCAAAAATTAACTGCAACAGTTATACTAATAATTATATGCATTACTGGACAGGTCTGCCTGTAAGCCTTTCTGATAATTTTCGTATTTCAGGGTGCTATCACAGAAGAGAAATCGGAAGCAACTCATATCGTTTATGGACCTCCACCACCCTTTCCAGAAGGTTATACAATCTTGTATTTTTTTATTGTTAGTTTAACATGTAAATTTGACGATTTTGTAATTTTGATGTGATTTTGTTTCTTGCTTATAGAGGAGTGGTTAAGACCACTTTTGAGACAGGATAAACAGGTTCTTGTTCATTGGTGGTACTACCCAGACAGGTTTGTCTGTATTTTCTGACAATTACATGTACATCTCAGTTAATTATTAAATGCATGTAAATGATTGTATGTTACATTGATTGTATTTTAGTTATGACACATGGGTTCCGTCTACTGACATTGAGGATGAGCCGCAGCCTGAGCCCCAACACCAGGGACCCTGGCAGGTAATGTAAAATGGTACATTACTGTGTTAGAGTGGTTTTCACTTGAGTGTTGTAAAACCAAAACCAAGTAATTACACTACCCAATCACAAAGAGCACAGACAATGCTGTGAACCGATCAAAACTTGAAGTAATTACAGGTAGCTGACGCAAAGTGCGAGAAAATGCATGCGAATGTGTCATGATTGGTTTTGGTTGTACTTCTGATTGGATGAAAAACTGACGCAAATTTTTTGAGCCAATCATTCGGCATAGAAAGTGTTAAACCAATTACTTTTCCACACTGAAATGAAAACCGCTCTATAGACCCATGCATCTAATTATATTAATTCCTTCCTAAAAACAAAATGAACTCAAATTGCCCTTGTAAATTAAAGACCTTCAAAATGTTGAAATTGGAATTATGCATTGGTGTCATTCCACAAAGTGATTGGCAGTGCTTTTGCTGCTTTGGTAGACTAGCAGTTGTACATGTAGCTTAAACTAAAGAGTCACATTTAACAGTTGTAATTGTCTGGTCGATCTTTAGGTGAATGCTCGCTGGTTAACCGACCTGGATGTGTTTAATGAGTGGATGAATGAGGAAGATTACGAGTTAACAGATGCTGATGGTTCAGTAAGTAATGAGCATCTTGTCTTTCACTTCATAGATTTCTCTCACCTGAGATCAGTGCCTCAAGAAATTATTTTAGTGCAGCCAGTGTGCCAGTGTGGTTCTTCTACAATGTACATGTAACCCCTCTACACTGACACTAAGTGCCAACTAACAGCTGTAGGAGAGGTTTACATGTAACAGGAACTGTCTCCCAACTAGAGGTGTCCTTTAGTAGATGTTAGACTGTAATTTATTTTTAATGATGCTAGGCACTTAACTTTGCTCCTGGTATTGATTAGTTAAAAAAATACTGTCAAGTAAAGCGACAGGACACCATTGATCACCCTATGTTTTTATCTCCATAATTCTCATGATGCGTGTGCAGGGGTTTAATACAGTGGAGAAGATTTACAGTGTTCACTTTACGGGATTCACTTTTTATTTTCTTTATTCTAGGGCAATAAAAGAGAAACTTCACCAGCTTTAGGTTAGTAAAAGAAATTCGAATACTTCAAAATAATGTAGGTATAAACTTGAAAACTGTTTTAACTACATGTAAGTAATACAAAAATTTCTAGTTTCCTTGTTGAATGCTGTCAATTTTGTTTACGCAGCAAAGAGCAGAAGGAAAAGTCTGAGAACTGGAGCAAGTTCTGATGAAGTAAGCACTTTGTAGTGATCTTTAACAGAATGTAGCTTAATATACATGTATTATTAAGTAAATTTTATTTTGTAATCATGTTTTTTTTTGCTTCCTTCTTTTTAAAAACAATTTTCAATCTTGTATAGAGTGCTACACTAGTCTTTGTTTAGGCCAGAACTTTGCCCAGATGTCTTAAGGTACATGTGTACGTGTCTATGTGGCTTCAATTGAAGCCCACTATCTTCAATGTGGATATAATGGAAATAATGTTTCTTTAGATATACTTTAATTTTCAGTCATTTATTACTGGCTATGTATCTCAATTTACATTTTCATACATGACTGTATGTCCTTGGAGCGTTATTGTGGTAGCAGGTGTAACTGTATAATGTTACATGTATATAAAATTTGAGGGCAGTTTTTAATTTTGAGATTGTTAATGTACAACTCATGATGTACACACACTTGTTAAGTCAGTCTTTGTTATTCCACAGCAACCCAGCAGCCCTGATGGAGGTATTTTCACATAGATTTGTTTCATTCGTTATTATGCAATGTAAGGTAAAGTCTGCATATGAGCCAAAATGGCCCATCAGTCCAGAGCTTATCCTGGTTTCAATAGCATGAAGCAACTACGAGTATTTCTACTCCCCCCTGGATGGGATGTTACTCCATCGCAGAGTTACCCCCAGCATTAAGTTTGCTGATGCCCATTTATGCATCTGGGTGGAGAGAGGCACTGTGAGGGTAGTGTCTCGCCCAAGAACACTACACAACATCCCTGGTCAGGGTTCGAACCCAAACTGCTCGCTCCAGAGTTGAACACACTGACCATGAGGCCAACATACCTCCCACACAATGGGATGTAGTTGTCACTAATCTTACTATTAACTATTTAAGTAATTTAACGTAGTTAATAATTTCTTGTAATCCACGAACTTGCAGTTTATTCTGAAAATTAAGGTACATATATGTTACAGGTCAAATTTAAATTCAAGTTAAATTTTTTCCAACCTAGGTCAAGTTGTTTCAACCTAGGTCATTTTGTTTCAACCTAGGTCATTTTGTTTCAACCTAGGTCAATTTGAGTGTTTTTTTTTTTTTGCAGCAAACAAAAATGTTTTTGGCACCTTCTCTTCGTCCTCCTTCTCTTCATCTCCACTCTACTTACTTCACCTACTATCTCCTCCCTGCTCTCCCAACATTGCAGCCCATATTCTTTTTTATCTCAATGCTTACCTTGTGAGCCTTGAACCACAGACCTTTGGTTCCTTTGGATTCATGTTCTGATGCCTTACCACTGAGCCATGGACACTTGGATGCAAGTTCCACTATTTTTTTAAATTACACATACATTGTAGTCGTAATAAATTTCCTTAAATTATTCAAATCAGACATACTCACCCATTATTATACTACAGTACATGTACCTCTGCCCTAACTATATACAAATTAATCTTACTGTAATATCAAATTGACCTACCTAGAAAACAAATTGACCTAGGTTGAAACCAATTGACCTAGGTTGAAACAAATTGACCTGTAACATATACAGGAAGTATGGCAGTACTTAAAGGGACAATCTGCTTGTAAATTATGATTATCATATGTCCAATTGACTGTGCCATCCAATTGTCTTTTAATTACCTATTTGCTGCCAGTAAAGAGCAGGCAAAGTTTTTAAGGCAACCCTCTTTACAGCTTTTTTTTAATTAAAGTCATTGCATTAGCGTGCACAGCAAGAATTATTAAAGAATGGTGGTCTGCAAACTCTCTAGACTTTTGCATTTATCAGTGTGAGGGAAATCCACAAGTTGGTTCTTTTGTATGTGAAATGATCTTTTTATTGGTTTTCTTGTACAAAGGAAAATCAAAGAAAAGAAAGAGATCCCCTTCACCTGAACAGAAGAAGAAGAAGAAACTGTGAGTTGACTATCATACACATACTGTATAGAAAAACATGGCCACAAAATGAGGTGGCCAATCTACTAGCATTCTCAAAAATGCCCTTACTACTCACTCTCTACATATTTAGTGAGTACTCACTTTGTGCAATTGTTGACAAAAATGGTAGCAGCTCCTTTCCATTGGTCTGAACAGCAGGGAGATAAAGTTTTGAGATACCAGTAGATTTATACTAAAACAATTAGATTAGATCTGTTAGTCGTGCAATGGAAATCTTAAGCTCTCAATCTAATTGTTAAAATAAGTAGACATGCTGGTGACTTTTTTTTAACTCTGATAAACTTCTTCACAAGACTCAGTTATGGCTCATCTTCTGCAGAATTTTGTGTTCATTCTGAGCATCCATTCATGTTTCTATACATGTAAATCAACAGAAACAAAGAAAATGTTTTCTATTTTTTAAACAATGGATATTTTTTCGAATAGGCCAGGACCAGGAAATCCCAAGAAAAAGACTGGTAAAGAAGATGACAATGACAGGTGGAGAACTTCTTTTCTATATGATTTCATAAATGGTTTGTGGCTGTTATAATAATGAGCTCAGAATTCACTTTTAATCTATGAACTTGCATTAAACAGTTCCTCTTCTGTTTTCAGTGATGATGCTACCAAAGATCTACCTGATCCATCGCCAATACCTAATGTAAGAATCAAAAGTTTTGTAAATATAACTTTGAACGCAGTTTGGGGCACATTTTGCACATACAATGGTACATACATGAACAGGAAAGAGCTCAATAAAACTCACATAATTTATAAAGGAAGGGAAAATAAACATTATTTTGTTCTATTCCTTAGGTCGAAGAAGTCTCTGCCTCTAGTGCTTCAGGTAAAATTACATCAAGAGAGCCTGTTAAACTGAATAAAACAATAACTCATTACATAACTCCTGTAAACAGAACTTCATGGCTCATTCATTTGTCAATGGCTCAACGTTACAGTTGATCAATACTGGGGGCCAAGAAATTAATAACCAATTTGCCTTTTTTTTTAACTGATTAACGTGAAAAGTAATTCTCTCTAGCCCCCAAAATTTCATCTCTACATGTAGCTCTCAGTACTTCAATCTGTAATTTGCATTGCCACAAACAATTTACAAGAAATTCACTTGTAAGTCAGCTGGCAAATCAAAGAGAGAATTCTCCAGCCTGACTGCAGAACTTAACTCCTGGCTGTCAGGCACAACTTTCTTTGCACAGTGAAATTGCCAAGTGATTTCCATAGGTGAAACATTAAGGCTGACAAGTGGTTCAGAATGATACACAGCCCTTAGTTGTATGTATTAGGTCTTGTTCCCAGGGTCTCTCATCTTACATGTATGAGAGACCCTGGAAACAAGGTTGTGTCTTAGGTGTAAGAGATTCACTTTGGAAAGAAGCTCAGGCTATAATTTAATTATTGTTAATTCAATTCTAGAATGTTCCTCTTAAGAAGTATAAACTTCCATGTACAGTTTGAGCTTAGTTATTAATTTAATTGGTACATGTGATGTACTGCATGTACAGGATACTGTATGTTGTCAGAGGTCTGGAAGTTGTAGTGGACTGTAACTTGGAATTCCAGTAAATTAATGATAGATAGATAGAAAATCCTAAAAGTATATAAAATCCTAAAAGTAGAAAAGAAAGAAAAGAAAGTCTCAAAGTAATCATAATGTCTTCCAAAATCCACCGGGATTAACTAAGGTTTCAAACTGAGATGTTATGAGGCACGTTTTTGATGCTCGAGCAAAAAAATGCATTGCCCGATTTCAAACCGAAACGGACTAGGTGCGAGTCTGTAAATTATGGGATAAGCAACTATTGATCCACATAGTCAGAAAGAACACACGACTGACTGAGATACAGCGAAATTAATAAAGAAATGTATGGCCATCCGGATGCTGTGGCTGTATTGGGTCTATTTACACCAAACTTGAGGATTTTATAAAGCTTGGTTGGCACTTGAGGACTATGTGGATCAATAGTTGCTAATCCCATGATTTCAGACTTCACAGTTTGAAGGCAAGTAATGGGCTGAATCACAAACTGTTGAGTAAATGACCTTTGCTGCATCTTTGGTTTTGCAATAATTGTAGGTGCAAAGGGCAAGGAAGATTTGCAGCCGATGAAGGGGACCTCACTGACGGACATATCTGATTCAGGTAATACAAATTGCACAGTTGCTATTTGGTTAGCATGCCTTAGCACCGTTCATGAAAAGTTGTCCTTGTCCAGTGTATTTGCTGTAATTCTTTCTGTTGGAAAGAGCAACATAGTAGCTATACAGTAAATGCGCTAATCTATGGTGTAAAAACTGAGGGAAATAATTTCTAGCTCTAAAAACAGCATTCTGCATATTGGATTTTTCCTGTTATCTGCCCGCAAATATACAGTATAGAATTTTCAGCTGATTAGTGATACTGCGATTGGATAAGTGTTAATACTCCTGTGTATAATCATTCTTTAAGTCAAAATTACCGTATGAAATGTTGTTTATGCACTGTGCATTTATGCACCTCAGACATACTTTGGCAATGACATTTTTTTCAGGAAAACCAGAAGGTGCTGATGGGGAGGACATGGAGACTGAAAGTCATGTGGATACACAGGTATCACTGATTCAACCTCAAGCTTGTCAGTTTTTGTTAGATTATTGTTTTATTTTGTGGTTTCTTTTTCTTTGGAGGGGACAAGCAGGTAGCACACTTAGCTTGCCATACCTGACAACTCACGGATGAGTTTAGCCTGGCTCTCATATCCTGCCGACCTACCGGCGACGTAGTTGCCAGTTGCAACTGAAAAATTAATGTTTTGCGATCAGTTCCACTGGGTTCCCCGCGCATCTGCGATTGATCGCCGACATACTCAAATTTGCGCGAAACGCACATCAAACAGGCGCAATTTTCAACCATTTCACCTGTAAATATAGATTGAATCGTCTTACTGGAGTACGTACGTAGATGCTGTTCACAACCGACAAGCGCTGGCTTGTTTGCGAAGTTGAACTCAGCTGAACTTCGCAGGCAAGTCGGCGGTCAATGTCTACAGCAGATAATGATTTGGCGATAAATGTTCACATATGCCGTAATGGTGTCCTAGGCCTTGTTGGCAGCATATGAGAACCAGGCTGTTCAAAAATACCCTTTTATTTACCCTCAGCAGTGTTTATAGCACAAGTGCTGGTGGGGCCGAGCAAACAACTGAAACAAATATTTCAAATTGAACATAACATCGTTAAGAATCCCAACTGGCCAGAGGCAAACCAGTTGGCTATTTACAAGCGTGGCCGAGGATTTGAACTCGGGACTACCGAGAAACAAATCCAGGTGGTAGTCATTGACTCGAACCCGGGACCGCTGGATTGTGAGTCTGACACGCTGACCACTTGGCCACGCTGCCTCCGCAACATGTAACATGTATCATATATCTGTTGCTGATCAAAGTGTTTGCCAACTGTATGTTTGTTTGATGTTCAAGTGGTTGTCAAAATTTCATTACGATCTTTATCTCGCTGAAAGGACCCCACAGAGGACAGTACAGAGCAGTCAGCACCAGCCTCGCCTTCATCCAGCCAGACTAAAGATGGATTGTTCAAAGAACCACTCGTCATGCCAGACAGTGAACCACATGACGAAAACCTGACAGAACAGACACATCACATCATTATCCCTAGCTATGCCTCCTGGTTTGATTACAACAGGTACTGCTAAACTCCTACCACCCCCTCCCCCCATCCTCAGTAGCAATACTCCCCCTCCCATTATATGAAAGAGAGGGGAAATCAGGGGTAAAGAGCATCTTCAAACCATGGACTGGTACTTAGACAACATCCTGTAATTTTGTATCTTTTTGACCCCCTTCTAGTACAGTCCTTGTTTTGCTTTCATGTACATGTAGATTTTTACAGTCGTGCAGAAATCAAGACTCGGAGAATTTAGTCATTCATTTGGCAAACTTAGAGCCAGATTTGTGTTGCCCATTGTTTCAAAAAATGTATTTGTTACTATTTATGGAGATTTACCACATGGTGTGTCATAATTATGTACTTGAGTGGAAATTCAATTCCAAGTGCAAACTGAAGCCATAAAATAAATGTCTCCCAAGAATGCGAAGTTCCGTGTTACTTTTTAACGCCTTTTAGAAGGTCCTTCTTCCTACATTGATGGGCCACAATTCCCTGAAAGCTACAGTACACTTTCTATTAATTGTGCTTGACATAATTATTATATTCATTGTTAATGGACAGTGTTTTTTTTTCTTTGCAGTGTCCATGCCATTGAACGGAGAGCCTTGCCAGAATTCTTCAATGGTAAAAACAAATCGAAGACTCCTGAAGTGTAAGTATCGTCTATTATAAAGTGACAGTAACCTACCTGCGTGGTCAGAACTGAATGTAGTAAATATATATTCCACAACTAGTACAGTCTTCTGCGCCAGACAATTCTTGTGCGCCCTTAGGCGCCTGTTAAGCGCGAGTCAAGAAAGACTGACAATAGCCACTTTCGGATCTACTCCCATCTTGTTTCACCGTGCTTGAATGATGTTGATGGAGGCCATCACGTTTCATAATCCCAAATACCTTCAAAACTTATGCCTGCCATGGCTATCAGTAGTGCCGAGAACACCAGAGGGAAAGAGACAACATGGAAGGCCAAGAATAACTTGGAGAAGGTCAGCGGAGAAGCCGCTCTCGCTGAAGACTGTGAAGGTCTTATGCGTCCCATGGCGCAGTAAGGACTATTGACAATAAAGAATACTGAGAAGATGTTATCACCAGGGACCGCAGAGTGGGAGGGGCTGGTGGGGCTATAGCCCTACCAGTTTTATGCAAGATAAATGGCTAAACGATGACCTTCACGTTTGTTTCTATTGGCGAGATTTTTTAGCCCTACCACTTTAAGATGGTCTCCGCAGTCCCTGATCACGAACTGTAATAGTGCGATTATGGAGTGTATACTGTAACTTGTGTTCTGACGAAAGTCGCGGGAATAAATCGATGATAATAAGATGTTAAATTCCTCCCGATAAAATTTAACATTCGAAAATCGCTGATCCTTACTAATTTGTTTTTTATCCTCACGTTTTGTTTAGGTATCTTGCTTGTCGCAACTTCATGCTTGATGCATACCGATTGAACCCGACAGAATACCTCACTGCTACGGCCTGTCGACGGAACCTTGGTGGTGATGTGTGCGCGGTTGTCAGGTACAATACGTACTGTGATTTGTGCGCTCATGCTTAAACAGGTCTGTACTTATCCCGAGGAGAGAATGTACCTTCTCTCTTAGGAGCAGGGTCTGAAATTACAAAAGAAAGCTCGCCTTATCGCGAGAAACATTTTATTTCTTACATTCAGATCTTCCTTCTCCGGCTTCACGTCACGTTTCTGGCATGTTACGTCTCGTTTCTCGCGTGTCACGTTTTGTCTCTTGCGCGTCCCGTCTCGTTTTCTCGCGCGTCACGTTCAATTTTTCGCAAGATGAATCTCATTACCCTAGTGAGGCATTCCGTTTCTAGCTTCAATTTGGACATCATTTGTCTTCCTCCAACTGAAAATTGTTAATGTCCAGATGGTCTCGCAGTTAAGCCGCCTCCCCGATTTTTCAGGAAACTTCTGAGTAAAAGTGCGGCTTATCGACTGTTGTTTACAGTAATACATCCTTTATTTACCAAACGTATTCGGTATAGTCGGCTAGATAGTAGCCTTGTTCTTTTAATGCGTGTTTCGTCTCGGTCCATAAGCACGTAAAAAATAACTTGGCTAATATCCAGCCATAATGACTTTCCTCTTGGTCAATAACCCAATTTTTTGTGTGTGTCAGGATTCACGCTTTTCTAGAGCAGTGGGGTCTGATCAATTATCAAGTGGACGCTGACGGTCGCCCGGCTCCCATGGGACCACCGTCTACATCACACTTCCACGTGTTGGCTGACACGCCTGCAGGACTGCAGCCTCTTCAACCTGCCAAGACACAGGTATCACAGTATTTGAATTTCTCTCTTCACACGATCTTCCTTTCGTTCGTGCTTGATACGAGTGATGAGCGGAGGATTAATCGATAGTGCGCTAACCTTTTACTTTTCGCGATTGAAAAATAGTCTCTGAGATGTTTTGTTAGTTTTCAGTTTAGCCTTTTTTTGGCAAACAAACGCTAAATATTCTTGTTAATGCGAAAAGTCCACATTTACTCTTGAAAAAGTGCACAAAAATGTCGAGTGTCACAATTTTGGGTCCTGACTGTAAGAGTTTGTAGCTAGTAAGTGATTTGAACCTCAATTCCTTTTCAGATTCCCCCTTCACAGCAAATGATACAGTTTAAGGATGACTTTGGTAACAAAGAGATCTATAAGAGTGGTATAACAGGCGCCAACTTCGGGTAAGTTGCCGTGTGTCTGTGAAATAAACTGATGTGTTTCTGGGGTAAGTATTTGTCTTTAAAATGCATTAAAGAGCTCACTTTTTTTCATTCATCTTTTAGCCTTCGCTCGGACCAGTATCTTTCGAAAAAGAGCCAAAAGGTAAGCCAGTGAAATTCTCATGTAACACCAGTTGAGCAATGACAACAACATTCGAAACCATGCCTTTCCAGATATTGGTCGGTCACTTAAACTATTGCTACGGAGAGACTCCTTATGAACTAGACCATTAACAATTTACATTTCCTCGTCATTTCTTTGCTAGC
>JAHPZR010021702.1:0-11266 GCA_019787425.1 Platygyra sinensis
CAGTACAAATTTTTAAGATGAGAGCTAGTGTGATTACAATAACCAACTTTTCCTGCAGCACATGTGCAAGTAGCATGCATTACTTGCGCAGATATAATGCAGAGGGCAACTTGTATAGTATGAGAAACTTCATGTTTTTTTATAGCTGTGATAACACTTACAAAGTAAAAATAGTTTTTCATCATTATTTGCTTCAATATCCTTTAAATGTTCAACTTGCAGAAAAGTCTTTCCACGTTTCAAACTTGTAGGAACAGAATGGTTGTCCAGACTTCCCATCCTTTTACCAGAACAGTTTTCTATGTGCTTTTTCATTTCCGTTTTGGTAAACAAAGGCAACTTTTCAGAGTTTTCCCCCAGCCAGTAGTTAGGTATTTAATTTCAGTAACTTCTTTACTGTGGGATGAAGATCCTGGAAGGACGCCTGGAAGGAAGATAGAGCATTCCCTGGCTTTTCGCTTCGTGTAGATCTTGTTTGGATCAGGGTCGACTATAATTTTATCCTTGCCACTTGCAATGTACTCCTCGACTCTGATACTAGATATAACACATTTTACACTACTTTGAAATGTTTACATTGTAATTCGCCAGTATATCACAGCAACCTTTCGTAGAGCGGCGAGATTTAAGCCTCAAAATATTAAATTTTGGTTCAAAGGATTTGTTTTCTAGTGAAAAAAAATAAGGGATTAAATCTCTTGTTGTAAAACATGAAAATTGGATACAAACATACCGCTTTACTAATTGTGCTTTAACGGTCATTCCTTTACATGAATCACCCCTACATCGCAGCCAAAACAAAAGATCGGCTTTTTTCATCTCTGCTGGCTTTCTTCCGTGAAGACTAGCTCCAGGAATATAATTTTCCGTGAGTAAAACCGGCGCTGTAAACATGTTTTTTTCCGGGTGTCGTCATATTTATTCGAGTTTCTATCCTCACCCGCCTCGTTTCCATGTTCTCGTACCGAGGCTTACCCGAGCCGTCCGCCATTATGAATTCGGTGTATACGAATGAGAAAGCTTTTAGGAGGTTGAATTGCAGTTCAGTTCAAGCGATGTCGAATCAGACTGCCATTAACGATTCGAAAGGTGAATCTTTTCCGTTAGATTTTAATTTAAAAGATGTAACCTATACCATAGAAGTAGAAATAAGCCCGGGAAAATATACATAACAACCATGAACTAAGCTTTTGTTGACGTACAAATCTGCCGGCAGCTAGAGAGCTGCAGCTCGTCACATGTGGTCTTATGCGATGTTGTTTTTGTGTTCTATATTCATGTGTGATAGTCAGGTTTTCTACGTAGAAAACAAAGAAGAGTTTGAAGCGTTCGTTATGGTCGAATTTCAAATCTAATTAAAGAGGAGCTTTTGCTCGTTACTGAGCTTTGTTCTTTTATACGGAAATTCGCTTCTTTTTCTTGGACACGTATATTCCTTAAATATAGGCCTTCTTCCTGTATTAGGTTTAGGCTTATTTCAAATTCTTATTTCAAATGCACTCTTTTTTTCTAATAATAATATTGTTTTTTTGTGAGGCTGAATTGAATATTTTTTTTTCTGCCGAGTTTAGGTTGAAAATATTCTTGTGACTATTCTTAGATTATAGCATATGACATTTCTGTCGTAAAATGTATTTCAAATTTGCTGTCTGGATGGTGTTAAAGTAATTTTAGAGCCAGCCTGCAGGCATTAAATACATATTGATACAATGCACATGACTTCCTTCCAGAAATGTTATTAGCGTCAAACATACAGCCAAAGCTATGTTCATACATGCTATGTTCGAGATTCAAATGTAAAATAAGTTTACTGTTTTGAACTATAGTGCTTGGCCGGGGAAAATGGTTCCTGTTTTATTGTGTCCGAAAACTTACATTCCTTACTGTCTTAGTTTTTCTATAAGTTGGGGCCTTAATTCAAATCTTGTGTAAGTAGTGCACAAGAGAACAGGTGAAGGAGATCATTTATGTATATAAAGTTCAGTAACATTTTTCCAAAAAAGAAATGCACAGATTTACAAATGAATAAAGAACACTTTGACTTTATTGCCCTGTCTTACCAGCTCCCCATGCAAGAAGGGAGATTGGAGGATATAGGTACTACTCACTTATTGTTTACTGTAGATAATTAAATTGCCATCTTGATGAACCATCTTGGCACTGAAAGGGGTCAATAAAACATGTATGAAAGCTGCTGGATATATTTTTGGTGTATTCCACAAGCCAAGGCAACCTCAAAAATAAGGTTTATAGGTGATGACATTCCAACAGAGTATTAGTTACTCATAGAAAGGATAAATAAAAATTACATATTCCAAAGTAGAATTCTTTGATCTAGACAGTGAAAACTATATAATGTATTACGTTGTAAACGTTTGTATATTCAAGCATTCCCAACCTTGTCTTCAATCAATGTTGGCATAATAAAGCCATGTTGTAAGAATTTGCACTGTGTATGTCTACTTGTATTGATAAGCTTCATACAACTTATTTGAAACCTTTCATATTCTTCAAGGTGTTTACAGATTACTAGATGGGGCCTACGGTAGAAGTTAGAAAGGTTTTTCTAGCACTACTGTTTCCAGATTAGATTGTTTCTTTGGTTATTAGCCAGCAACATGCCACAACAAATTTCAACAAGCAAATTTTTCTAACCCACACAATATAAAAATGTGTGTTTGAGGAACATTAAACAATTATGTCTGCCACAGAACTATTGTTCACTGATCAGTGGCATGCAATACCACTGACAGATCTAGAGGAGGGGTCCAGGGAAAAGAATGTAGAAGGAAGAAAAGCCGGCGGAGCAAGCAAAACAAAACTACCCCCCCCCCCCCCCCCCTGTTAGCTTAAGGTCTGAATCTGCCACTGAATACACTTTTATTACAAACACTATTTTTATGGCAAGCAAATCAAGTTCAATGATAAAGCAATTACTGATCTTGAACTGGTTGTCACCTGTCTGTCAGACCAAATGTAGTATTTGTAAGTGTCTTTCATATTATTATGGGAACAATAATTATGTACAACCACTTGAGGACATGAAAAATTGTTCAGTATTCTTCGCACACATCATTTATTACTTGCATAATTACCTCAGCATGCTTATGAGGAAGGTGGAAAAGTTGTGCTGAGCTGAGGTTAAGCACTCACATTCCAACACTATGGCATGTATCAGTTTTAGGGAAAACCCCGTAGAAGAGTCAATACTGCCAAATCTTCTGTGGCTTCCTCCAAGGTGTAACCGGATTGTTTAAGGAACTCCTATTTTGTAAGTCCTTGTAGGGTGGAAACTGTTCTTACTTTGTTGGTTGGAGGCATTCTTGACAGGTTGTCACTTTCTCACACTTTGCATCAGCTACATATATATACTTTAAGTTTACTTGATTGCTTCATTTGATAGTCTGTGCTATTGTGATTGACCAGAGTTAGATGTTCTACAATGCGCCGTTGAGCACTTAAGAAGTAGAATAAGTATGTAATTTCATATATATGCATATTAACAGTATTTTCTTCCATTTTACACTCAGTCTGGTGAACATTAAAATTCAACAACACATATCTTTGAATAAACTCATTCCCAATATTATTCTGTTGAAGTCATTTAATAAGGAGAACAATGCAACAGGTCATTTTGGCAAAGGTAATTACCAGAAGTGGTGTACAAGGTTATGGTAAATCGAAACATAACACTTCAGGCAAAAACTTGGTGTAAGGAAATCAATTTTGTAGTTTGCAGGCTGCAACTAGGATGTATTTACATAACAGTCAAGCTTTTCTCCAGGTTAAACAATGGATAATAAATTAACAATTGAAATAATTAGTGTTTTCTTACAGTAATTCAGTAGTTTTTAAAAACTTAAGTATTTACCCCCCTACCCCCCACCAAAAAAAAAATTACTTACAATTTACTAGCCCAACTGAAAAATTAACAACAATATAGCCTTGGGTTATCAGGCACTAGTTTCATTTGATTAAGGAACTCAGGGAAAATGTGGTTCAGCAAGGAATTGAAACTGGGTCTCCACATTGTTTCTAATTATTTATACATATTTTCCTTTATACACTAAGATTACAGTATTGCAAAAGCTTACACACTAGTAATTATGACATCACTGAAAAAAATTTTTTCTTTACTTGCAAACAGATCTTTACTAGTAAACTCCTTGCACAGTCCTCAATGTTACTAACTTCTGTTGATAATAACTATATCTCAGGCAATGATACATATGACATGTTGGCACAGTGCATAAACAGTGTTTCTTGAGTTCACTGTAAAATAATAAAGTAGAACATTTGAGCCATAAACATATAATTAAATGTAAACAACAGACAACCTGAAGTAAATATAAGCAATTTGCATTCAAGCTTAGGTGAGCTAAAATTTTGAGTCGCGACTTATTCAAGGTAATTCGATGAGAAGCGTAAACCTGCATTACTCGGGAAGCACAGGTATTCAAGTGTTGCCATACGTTACAAAGTGGCAGGATATGTAGAGAAAATAGTTGTAAACATCTATCTGCATTTGTAGGATCTCGATTGATCGGTCGATCGCGCGTGGGCTCATCTTTACTCCGGGACTCAATCAGAAAAAGCCATGATTTTGTTGTCTTCATCGATCACGATGTGAAGGTAAGGTAATCCAGAGAATTGTGGGGCAGAAGAACGTTCGATGTCCAGCATTGCATTGCTTGCATTATCGAAAATATGAGCGAAATTCCGTTTTAAGCGTATCTTCGGTCGCCTGGTCAGAGATCCGAACGCCACGAGAGCTCGCATAAACTGAAGCCCATTGGATTATTTACCACGCTTCATTTCGGGCCGTGTCCAACCTCCTCTGGCCAGAAGCAGTAAATTCGCCAGTTGTACACCTATATAGAGTGGATAGAGGCACTGTGAGTGTAACAAAACGGCAGCAGTGATAAACATATTGAACTTGCACATTTTTAGTGCAGAGTGCACTATTGGGATGGTTTGGGGGTTGACGCCGCTAAAGCACTATGGCAATATGGCAATATGGCACTAAGGCACTATTGGAGATAAGACAATAAGGTGTAAACTTTAATGTTTGTTTAATTAATTAATTTCAATTAATTACTTAGCCTTGTTTTGAGCGCGTGGGGTAGGTACCTTTGATTGCTACGTAAAACGTACCAGACTTACTTTACTTCTCTCGTAACGTCAGAAAACTATATATGGTTCCAATATTCTCTTGTTATCCTTGTGGTACTATTCCGCTCTTAAGAACAAAAGCAATTTGCTCGAAGCGCATGCCAGATTGCAGCTAGTTGACTTATGTAGCTACATTTCATACACAATTACACTTGAACGTTAAGTGCTTTTCCTTGTGGTAGAACATAACATGTAAGACGCATGCGCTCTAGCACTGTCAGCATGATACAATCCGTTCTCGAGTTCAGCATTCATGCGTGCGATACCACACTCCTCTTAACGGGCGATAGCAGTTATATTTCAGGTAATGTCAGTTTTCCTTTTTAGTACAAAGAACGCTTTTGTGACAGCGTATCGTTTGGAATCATCCCTAGCTCGGGTTAAAAAATGTCGTGTGCTATTTTCAAACTATTTCGTGTTTGCTAAGCTTTAAAGAGGGAAACGAATGGATCGCCTCGGCCGCCTGTTATTTTTTCCCCCATGAAAGAGAACAAGAAGTTCACAAATGTATTCACCTAAACATTTCCGAGTTAGCGGCATTAAAAACACCGCGTATTTTGAGCTCAAAATACGTGGTGTATGCGACAGCTTGTGTATATAGAGAATTGTATAGGGAAAATCACCGATCGTAAAGTAATTGTGGAAATAACTTCTCATTTGAAATAAAGTGAAATAAAGTTTTTCTTTCCTCAAATGTGTCAGGGCCCTTCTCCTCGAACGATTTTCAAAATGGGGGATCGTCGGGAGAAGGACCATGGCAAAGGCTGGATCACGTGGTACAAAATCTCCAAAAATCTTGGAGATTTTAATCACGTGACATTTTGAGAACGGCCAAAACAAAATGGCGGCAAAGCATCGCGTGGGAACACTGATCAAAGAACGCTTCAAACTTTGTACACGAGGCAGTGGTGGCTTCGTAGTAAGGAAATATATATTATATTTTTTACGGATGTTTTGATTCTGGAACAGGACTAAGTAAGTTTATTAAGCTTTCGTACTCGCTATATTTAACTGTCACTGAAATCAGATTGAAGATCCAAGAAAAAACTTAGCTGCCCATAAGTACAAAGTCAAAAACAAACTCCTTGTGGCCTCATATTACTCGAGTCACGTACGCCAACTTGCAATGTGAACATGAAGTAATTAACTTTTTTATAAGCTTATTTTAATTTATACAAGTATGACGGAAATTAAATTATTGATTGATCGATTGATTGAATGATTTCCCTAATTCACAGGCATCGCTTTTTGTTAATTAACAGAATTTATTAAGCTGAGTCTTACTTAAGTTAATTATACCCATGTAGTATACAGTTTTAAAATAAGACTAATTAAATACTCTAATGATTGATGAACATTTATATGAGTGCTGGGCTCTGGATTCAATTAAAAACTTAGGGGCAAAGAGAATCTAATCTTTGCAAAACTTTATGTTACGTAGGTGATATTCTATAACCTACTTCTGGTTGATACTGTAATCTTAGTGTATAAAGGAAAATATGTATAAATAATTAGAAACAATGTGGAGACCCAGTTTCAATTCCTTGCTGAACCACATTTTCCCTGAGTTCCTTAATCAAATGAAACTAGTGCCTGATAACCCAAGGCTATATTGTTGTTAATTTTTCAGTTGGGCTAGTAAATTGTAAGTAATTTTTTTTTTGGTGGGGGGTAGGGGGGTAAATACTTAAGTTTTTAAAAACTACTGAATTACTGTAAGAAAACACTAATTATTTCAATTGTTAATTTATTATCCATTGTTTAACCTGGAGAAAAGCTTGACTGTTATGTAAATACATCCTAGTTGCAGCCTGCAAACTACAAAATTGATTTCCTTACACCAAGTTTTTGCCTGAAGTGTTATGTTTCGATTTACCATAACCTTGTACACCACTTCTGGTAATTACCTTTGCCAAAATGACCTGTTGCATTGTTCTCCTTATTAAATGACTTCAACAGAATAATATTGGGAATGAGTTTATTCAAAGATATGTGTTGTTGAATTTTAATGTTCACCAGACTGAGTGTAAAATGGAAGAAAATACTGTTAATATGCATATATATGAAATTACATACTTATTCTACTTCTTAAGTGCTCAACGGCGCATTGTAGAACATCTAACTCTGGTCAATCACAATAGCACAGACTATCAAATGAAGCAATCAAGTAAACTTAAAGTATATATATGTAGCTGATGCAAAGTGTGAGAAAGTGACAACCTGTCAAGAATGCCTCCAACCAACAAAGTAAGAACAGTTTCCACCCTACAAGGACTTACAAAATAGGAGTTCCTTAAACAATCCGGTTACACCTTGGAGGAAGCCACAGAAGATTTGGCAGTATTGACTCTTCTACGGGGTTTTCCCTAAAACTGATACATGCCATAGTGTTGGAATGTGAGTGCTTAACCTCAGCTCAGCACAACTTTTCCACCTTCCTCATAAGCATGCTGAGGTAATTATGCAAGTAATAAATGATGTGTGCGAAGAATACTGAACAATTTTTCATGTCCTCAAGTGGTTGTACATAATTATTGTTCCCATAATAATATGAAAGACACTTACAAATACTACATTTGGTCTGACAGACAGGTGACAACCAGTTCAAGATCAGTAATTGCTTTATCATTGAACTTGATTTGCTTGCCATAAAAATAGTGTTTGTAATAAAAGTGTATTCAGTGGCAGATTCAGACCTTAAGCTAACAGGGGGGGGGGGGGGGGGGTAGTTTTGTTTTGCTTGCTCCGCCGGCTTTTCTTCCTTCTACATTCTTTTCCCTGGACCCCTCCTCTAGATCTGTCAGTGGTATTGCATGCCACTGATCAGTGAACAATAGTTCTGTGGCAGACATAATTGTTTAATGTTCCTCAAACACACATTTTTATATTGTGTGGGTTAGAAAAATTTGCTTGTTGAAATTTGTTGTGGCATGTTGCTGGCTAATAACCAAAGAAACAATCTAATCTGGAAACAGTAGTGCTAGAAAAACCTTTCTAACTTCTACCGTAGGCCCCATCTAGTAATCTGTAAACACCTTGAAGAATATGAAAGGTTTCAAATAAGTTGTATGAAGCTTATCAATACA
This sequence comes from Platygyra sinensis, assembly GCA_019787425.1. Lineage (NCBI taxonomy): Eukaryota > Metazoa > Cnidaria > Anthozoa > Scleractinia > Merulinidae > Platygyra > Platygyra sinensis. Next base: position 8,259 of record JAHPZR010021702.1, read on the forward strand.
AGTAGACATACACAGTGCAAATTCTTACGACATGGCTTTATTATGCCAACATTGAAGACAGGTGGAATGCTTGAATAATACAAACGTTTACAACGTAATACATTATATAGTTTTCACTGTCTAGATCAAAGAATACTACTTTGGAATATGTAATTTTTATTTATTCCTTTCCATGAGTAACTAATACTCTGTTGGAATGTCATCACCTATAAACCTTATTTTTGAGGTTGCCTTGGCTTGTGGAATACACCAAAAATATATCCAGCAGCTTTCATACATGTTTTATTGACCCCTTTCAGTGCCAAGATGGTTCATCAAGATGGCAATTTAATTATCTACAGTAAACAATAAGCGAGTGTACCTATATCCTCCAATCTCCCTTCTTGCATGGGGAGCTGGTAAGACAGGGCAATAAAGTCAAAGTGTTCTTTATTCATTTGTAAATCTGTGCATTTCTTTTTTGGAAAAATGTTACTGAACTTTATATACATAAATGATCTCCTTCACCTGTTCTCTGTGCACTACTTACACAAGATTTGAAATAAGCCCCCACTTATAGAAAAACTAAGACAGTAAGGAATGTAAGTTTTCGGACACAATAAAACAGGAACCATTTTCCCCGGCCAAGCACTATAGTTCAAAACAGTAAACTTATTTTACATTTGAATCTCGAACATAGCAATGTATGAGCATAGCTTTGGCTGTATGTTTGACGCTAATAAAATTTCTGGAAGAAGTCATGTGCATTGTATCAATATGTATTTAATGCCTGCAGGCTGGCTCTAAAATTACTTTAACACCATCCAGACAGCAAATTTGAAATACATTTTACGACAGAAATGTCATATGCTATAATCTAAGAATAGTCACAAGAATATTTTCAACCTAAACTCGGCAGAAAAAAAAATATTCAATTCAGCCAAAAAAAACAATATTATTATTAGAAAAAAAGAGTGCATTTGAAATAAGATTTGAAATAAGCCTAAACCTAATACAGGCAGAAGGCCTATATTTAAGGAATATACGTGTCCAAGAAAAGAAGCGATTTTCCGTATAAAAGAACAAAGCTCAGTAACGAGCAAAAGCTCCTTTTTAGATTTGAAATTCGACCATAACGAACGCTTCAAACTCTTCTTTGTTTCCTTACGTAGAAAACCTGACTAATCACACATGAATATAGAACAACAAAAACAACATCGCATAAGGCCACATGTGACGAGCTGCAGCTCTCTAGCTGCCGGCAGATTTGTGCTTCAACAAAAGCTTACATGGTTGTTATGTATATTTTCCCGGGCTTATTTCTACTTCTATGGTATAGGTTACATCTTTTAAATTAAAATCTAACGGAAAAGATTCACCTTTCGAATCGTTAATGGCAGTCTGATTCGACATCGCTTGAACTGAACTGCAATTCAACCTCCTAAAAGCTTCTCATTCGTATACACCGAATTCATATGGCGGACGGCTCGGGTAAGCCTCGTACGAGAACATGGAAACGAGGCGGGTGAGGATAGAAACTCAAATAAATATGGCGACACCCGGAAAAAACATGTTTACAGCGCCGGTTTTACTCACGGAAAATTATATTCCTGGAGCTAGTCTTCACGGAAGAAAGCCAGCAGAGATGAAAAAAGCCGATCTTTTGTTTTGGCTGCGATGTAGGGGTGATTCATGTAAAGGAATGACCGTCAAAGCACAATTAGTAAAGCGGTATGTTTGTATCCAATTTTTCATGTTTTACAACAAGAGATTTAATCCCTTATTTTTTTTCACTAGAAAACAAATCCTTTGAACCAAAATTTAATATTTTGAGGCTTAAATCTCGCCGCTGTACGAAAGGTTGCTGTGATATACTGGCGAATTACAATCCGTAAACATTTCAAAGTAGTGTAAAATGTGTTATATCTAGTATCAGAGTCGAGGAGTACATTGCAAGTGGCAAGGATAAAATTATAGTCGACCCTGATCCAAACAAGATCTACACGAAGCGAAAAGCCAGGGAATGCTCTATCTCCTTCCAGGCGTCCTTCCAGGATCTTCATTCCCACAGTAAAGAAGTTACTGAAATTAAATACCCAACTACTGGCTGGGGAAAACTCTGAAAAGTTGCCTTTGTTTACCAAAACGGAAATGAAAAAGCACATAGAAAACTGTTCTGGTAAAAGGATGGGAAGTCTGGACAACCATTCTGTTCCTACAAGTTTGAAACGTGGAAAGACTTTTCTGCAAGTTGAACATTTAAAGGATATTGAAGCAAATAATGATGAAAACTATTTTTACTTTGTAAGTGTTATCACAGCTATAAAAAACATGAAGTTTCTCATACTATACAAGTTGCCCTCTGCATTATATCTGCGCAAGTAATGCATGCTACTTGCACATGTGCTGCAGGAAAAGTTGGTTATTGTAATCACACTAGCTCTCATCTTAAAAATTTGTACTGAAATAGACCCTATGCAAAAATGGCTACCTTAAAATTATTCTTTTGTTCGTATTCAAGACAGCCTCACTAACCTCGTTCGGGATAATAAATTCTTTACAATTTTTGTCGCAAAAGCGAGGTTAGTGAGGCTATTTTAAAATACGAACAAAAGAATAATATAAAGGCAGTTGCATAGGGTCTATACTCACTGTTCGAGAGCAAAACAACTGAAGATCTCAATGATGAATTAGATGAAAATCCTTCTCTGGCATGTACATCAACTTTGCAAAGGCAGAGGTGATTCAATTCACCCCCAGCCAGTGATGGATTTAGTTGTAACAAAAATCAAGCGTGATGATAAGCAGTCTGGCAAGGCAATTTCTTGTCAACTTTATAAGGCCAGAAAAAAGACAAAAATTGATATTACAGAGGAAGAGAAGTTTAAATGGTTGCAGCCATAAATCCTAATATGGGAATTGCCACTCTGGCCTCAAATACACCAAACCGTATGGTACAAACCAAATTTGGTAGTAGTCCTGTTTCGTTCTACAAACAGTTATCAATTGTCTTATAGAGAGTCTAACTT
>JAHPZR010021704.1:0-5000 GCA_019787425.1 Platygyra sinensis
GAACAGTAGGCCCATTTGCTTATCATTTGTTCGCTTTATATTAAGACGGAATATTCGAACTAGTCTAAATTTTAAATAGCACTTGAATGGTTTCTTCAGTCACGGAGAAGTTTAAAAGAAGCCGCGCCGAAAAGGTGAAACGTGATTCCGCATTTGATTACATTTCCACGTTATTTTTTTGTTCCATCCCTAGTTTCGCGCTGAACCTGCGCGTGCAGGTGAATATATGTATACGACGACATCGGTTTTTCTTCAGCTGTTGACGATGCAGTTGAATTCAAACATTACTGTAGAACCAAATTCTACTGTTGAAAATGAGACCTCAAACAGTATAAGCCTGAATTCGTTCATGGGAATATTTATCATGTGTTTTTATATCGTTGTTTACTCAACTTCGACTGTGGGGAACTTGGTCGTTCTTTGCATTTGCGCCAAAAACGGACGGAAAAACGCCGCTTTTCAGCCAACACGCACAGGGTTTTTTAACCTGTACATCGCAAATCTTGCCATCGCGGATCTCTTGTTCACGCAGTTGACTATTTTTGATGCCGTTTACACGATTCTCGACGAGTGGTCCATGGGTGCCATGTTGTGCAAGGTTCAAGGATTTCTCGTGGAGCTATGTTACTCTGCAAGTATTTTAACTCTGATAGCAATTAGTCGAGAAAGACTCAAATCGATGTCCGATTTACAAATGAAATCGCGTCTTCAAAGGATCAAAGAGAGGAAATCACGCTCTGCATTTGTGTGGATTGTTGCAATAGTGCTCTGTTCACCTCTTCTATACGCGTACAACTTGAAGGAAGAAACATCAGGCATCGTCCGCTGTTACAATGACGCATGGTCGCACGTTGGAAGACGAATTTACTACAGCATAACCGCTGTAATTCTATTCATTGTCCCACTGGTCATCATGATTTGGACCCAACTTAAGATCAAACGCGTATTCAAGTCTCAGGTCGCGCCAAACCAACAAATTGCAATCTCGATGCGGGCGCGTCAAAAGAAAGCCAGTCGAATGCTTTTTGTCGTCACAATAGTCTTTTTTGCGTTTTGGTCCCCGTTTATTTTCATACGAACCCTTCGTTATTTTAGGTGGTACGAGGGCTTTATTATCTGGAAACTCAGCCAGCTATCAACGATTGCTTCCGCGGGAGCAAACCCGTTTATTTACAGCTTTTACAGCACGCATTTCAGGGTATACATGAAGAGATTTGTTACGTGCAAATGTGACCTAATGGCGGCAAGTGACAATGGAGACATTTCAACGGTGAACACTGTGTATTGAGACTTTTATTTATGGTTTTAACATTTTTTCTACAATTTTCTACTATTCAAAAGAAGGCTTAAAATCTCATTAACAGCTGACAGGTGTCTCACAAATGGTGGTTCTTTTTCCTCTGCTATCTTACTTGTATCCAGATATCTACAGGCCCTTTCTGTGATTTTGCCATAAATTCCCATAATTATCAGTGATGTATGGTAAGATAAGAGGCTTGTAAAGCTTACTTTGACTAAGGCAGATTAGACGCCCCAGGCGACCATTGTTAACCTGACGCAGCAGTTTATTCTAGCACGAGACCGAGTTTGAATTCTTTTTTCTTGTGTAGTCATTCATCTTGATATCATACCGATAGCGTATTGAACGGCTCTCCTTGAAAGGCCTGTTTATTACAGCTCTACCTGGGAGATCCTAGTGTTTGTTCGGGACGCAGTGTGCTATAGAGAAAATACATTATGCAAATTTATACTTCTGTTTAAGATCTTGTTCGTATAGTGCAGATTTGTAAACAGGCCTAAAGACTCAGGCAGTACTTTTTATCTAATATGTATTTTTTGGTGTTATCGACATGTTTTCTTTTGCGAACATTACGCTTTGTCAGGAAAATTGGGTTGTGTGTTTGCATATATCCTTTTGGCATTAAAGAAAAGCCATTTGCAATGTTATGACATTTCAGTTGAAATTGGACTCGGTAACTTTTGGTTGATTCCATAAAACAGAATCAAGCCATTTAAAAATCTCACTTTGATTTCGTCCTTTTTGTCATTCAGTAATTATTTACCCTTTATTTTCCGGCAATATTTTGCATTCAACACCGCGCTTCCTACTGCCTTCGGCTCAGCGGAAAGGCGATCAGATACAAAGAGGAGTAAGATCGCTATAATGAGGCGTCAATTTAAATTAGAACTAAACCGAAAACCAACTAATTTCGGCGACATGTAAATTAAAGTAAAAGAAATTACAAAATGTACCCCGTTCGATGATATCGTTTTAAATGCGTTTTTCTCTCATATAAAGTGATCGCGAAACTTCTCAACGGTTTGTTTTTGATAAGGTGATCTTCTAGTAGATCAGATAAATACTCATTAATACCCTTTTCCATTGATAGTTTAGGTGTTGTTATTTTTTGCTATATCCAATTGCCAAACGGTTTTAGCATGAGGTTTGGCACGGGTTGCGCACTCCACGAATGGGAAAAGAAAGAAAAAATGTAAATTGCTTTTTTTCGAGCTGTTGTTTTTAATTACAATTTTTCCTTAGCGGATCGCAAAGTTTCATTTTCAAGTTTAAGTACAGTGAAAGAGAAAAATGCAAAGACAACAACAAAGACAAATCCAAAAAAAGCACAAAAATGGCCGGCGAAAGGCCAGGGCAAAATGGTAAGATTGCACGGTGGCCGAGTGCAAAACCCCCCTGATTTTATGAACCGCTGAAATATCACTGTCCAGTACTTTAAAAGAAATAAACAGATGTTGCTTAACACGTTTTAAATAAAATACATATCTTTTTGAAACGTCCCACCACTGGCGGGGAGGTTAAAAATCAGTTTTTTTAGGGCGTTTAACACTATGAATGAATGAATGCGACTTCATACGAACGGAGATTGGGGCAAGAAGATTGTTTCTCCGGCTTGTGTCACTGTCACTATACAAGTTAACAGGCTAAGGCCTGTTAAGGTGTTGTTCATTAAAAGCTTCGACTGTGAGACAATGTAATAACATGGTTAATTAAACTGGTTCGTGAATTTCATAAAACTTTGTAAGCAGACTCGATTGATTACAGAAGGGAAAAGATAATTGCGATATTTTTAATAAGAGAAAGTCACAGAAAAAATTGACTGTCAATTTAGAGGGGCGGGCAATTTGCAAAATGCTTCCAATTTTACATCGCTGAGATGTATGAAACTTCCCAAGCTGCTGTCGAAGGCGACTTAGTGTGATCAATATGATTCCCTTAATAATTCCAACCTTTCCCAAAATTTCTTTAATTAATTTTTCCGGTCATAATTGGCTTTTGATCCAGTTTCAAATAAACATTGGATGTTCGTTAGCAATTTTTTCCTATAGCAATGTACAAGTTTAATTAAATTATTTTTGGGAAAATTGTCATTAAAAAAACTAATTTGAAGTTAGCCAGCAGTCTGTTTTGTGTCTAGTTCGTGTGGAACAAAACGCGACGGAAAAATTCGCATTTTGCAATTTTTACTTCTCGAGTTGTGATCAGCGCGAATTGGATAAAAACCTCTCGCAGTCTATTTAATTAAAGACAAAACACATGAAACCGTATGTTTTTTTTCTTAGTCAGGAAACTAAAGAATATTAGCTTAATCTGCGCTGACAAACTTATCGCCTCTGAGTCTTTATTAAACAGTCACAACTTCCTGCCCTGTTTTGCGACATTATTAAATTTTCCATGCAGTCGCTTAATTACAAAGCATTTGGAATGACGTTAAAAATATATATTTTTTTCCATCAGACAGCTTGATAAGGCGTGTAAATTTCACCAGTCAACGTCGAAACGTTCTTTATGAACTGACGGCAGCCATCACGTGTCGTGTTATGTTACGCGCTAGCCTAAGTAGTTTCCAGGCTCTCAGGCGTTCAACAGAGGACGGTCTAATGGCAATGGTAGGGTTACAGTTTCTCGTCCTTCCCAGGATACATAAGCAAATCAAGAAGAGAATCTTGAGCTTTAAAATTTACCGTCGCGTGTCGCGGATTACCGCCATCTTGTTGCGGTTTACGGGTCCTAAAAACCCGTTTTGCGGGTTCTTCACTCCTTTTCCGTGTTCTTGACATCACACTCATGACCGAACCGTTTATTCTTGCACGGTTAGGTAAGCCTGAATAACATTTGTTTAGCCTGAATATCACATATCATGAGTTTGAGAATGGGTAAAATGCACTGGTTAACTGTGTCCTCATCTTTTCAATTCATTGAAAGTCCACTAAATAAATTAGCTACAACCAGAAAAAGAAATTGGATCTTGGAAAAAGAAGAAGTGAAGAATGAAATATTCAACACTGATGACACGAGCGTGGGACAAAGAAAAATCTGAGTTTCCGATAGGAATCGAACCCATCACCTCCCGAACACCGGGCGGGCGCTCTATCCACTGAGCTACGAGAACTCACGGAGAGCAAGCTTCTTTTAACTGAGTTCATATGTGACACTGAGGATCAGCACTGCCGAATTCATCATGAGTGGTGATAAGTGAATGAAGATGGTGAATTTTGAGCTCGGTAATTAAATGTGAAGAATGAAATATTCAACATGATTCGAGCGTGGGAGAACTGAGAGATGAACTTTATCTCCTGAATCAACTGGGTAATGATGACTGCTTTAAAATGTAACAACCATTTTCTTAGCTTAGCTTGCGAACAGGCGCACCTTTGAGTGAGAAGTGTGTGAGAGGCGAAAAGCGAAGCGATCCGCCGGGGTGGCCTGGTGAAAAGCGGCGCGGCTCTACCACTGCTCGCAAGCTGCCATTCTCTGATGCTATGAAATCCACAATCCTGACGGAGGGCTAACAGTTAATACTAGCTTGAAACGTCAGTATCTCAAACTCGCTCTATAGCTGTTAATTTACCTCTATCAAGTTCAAGTTGTGTTTCACTTGCGAGCCGACGCAGCCCAACACTGAATTGGTTTAGAAATTTTCAGATTGCGCTTAAAGTTCGAGCGATATATACCAGCAAAAATTATTTGCTACAAGTCT
>JAHPZR010021705.1:0-5000 GCA_019787425.1 Platygyra sinensis
TTCGAAATTTGTATACCAGTGTCATTCCTAACACCTTTCACGTGATTTCTGACTGGCAGCTGTCATTTTAGAACAGTAGGCCCATTTGCTTATCATTTGTTTCGCTTTATATTAAGACGGAATATTCGAACTAGTCTAAATTTTAAATAGCACTTGAATGGTTTTCTTCAGTCACGGAGAAGTTTAAAAGAAGCCGCGCCGAAAAGGTGAAACGTGATTCCGCATTTGATTACATTTCCACGTTATTTTTTTGTTCCATCCCTAGTTTCGCGCTGAACCTGCGCGTGCAGGTGAATATATGTATACGACGACATCGGTTTTTCTTCAGCTGTTGACGATGCAGTTGAATTCAAACATTACTGTAGAACCAAATTCTACTGTTGAAAATGAGACCTCAAACAGTATAAGCCTGAATTCGTTCATGGGAATATTATCATGTGTTTTATATCGTTGTTTACTCAACTTCGACTGTGGGGAACTTGGTCGTTCTTTGCATTTGCGCCAAAAACGGACGGAAAAACGCCGCTTTTCAGCCAACACGCACAGGGTTTTTTTAACCTGTACATCGCAAATCTTGCCATCGCGGATCTCTTGTTCACGCAGTTGACTATTTTGATGCCGTTTACACGATTCTCGACGAGTGGTCCATGGGTGCCATGTTGTGCAAGGTTCAAGGATTTCTCGTGGAGCTATGTTACTCTGCAAGTATTTTAACTCTGATAGCAATTAGTCGAGAAAGACTCAAATCGATGTCCGATTTACAAATGAAATCGCGTCTTCAAAGGATCAAAGAGAGGAAATCACGCTCTGCATTTGTGTGGATTGTTGCAATAGTGCTCTGTTCACCTCTTCTATACGCGTACAACTTGAAGGAAGAAACATCAGGCATCGTCCGCTGTTACAATGACGCATGGTCGCACGTTGGAAGACGAATTTACTACAGCATAACCGCTGTAATTCTATTCATTGTCCCACTGGTCATCATGATTTGGACCCAACTTAAGATCAAACGCGTATTCAAGTCTCAGGTCGCGCCAAACCAACAAATTGCAATCTCGATGCGGGCGCGTCAAAAGAAAGCCAGTCGAATGCTTTTTGTCGTCACAATAGTCTTTTTGCGTTTTGGTCCCCGTTTATTTTCATACGAACCCTTCGTTATTTTAGGTGGTACGAGGGCTTTATTATCTGGAAACTCAGCCAGCTATCAACGATTGCTTCCGCGGGAGCAAACCCGTTTATTTACAGCTTTTACAGCACGCATTTCAGGGTATACATGAAGAGATTTGTTACGTGCAAATGTGACCTAATGGCGGCAAGTGACAATGGAGACATTTCAACGGTGAACACTGTGTATTGAGACTTTTATTTATGGTTTTAACATTTTTTCTACAATTTTCTACTATTCAAAAGAAGGCTTAAAATCTCATTAACAGCTGACAGGTGTCTCACAAATGGTGGTTCTTTTTCCTCTGCTATCTTACTTGTATCCAGATATCTACAGGCCCTTTCTGTGATTTGCCATAATTCCCATAATTATCAGTGATGTATGGTAAGATAAGAGGCTTGTAAAGCTTACTTTGACTAAGGCAGATTAGACGCCCCAGGCGACCATTGTTAACCTGACGCAGCAGTTTATTCTAGCACGAGACCGAGTTTGAATTCTTTTTTCTTGTGTAGTCATTCATCTTGATATCATACCGATAGCGTATTGAACGGCTCTCCTTGAAAGGCCTGTTTATTACAGCTCTACCTGGGAGATCCTAGTGTTTGTTCGGGACGCAGTGTGCTATAGAGAAAATACATTATGCAAATTTATACTTCTGTTTAAGATCTTGTTCGTATAGTGCAGATTTGTAAACAGGCCTAAAGACTCAGGCAGTACTTTTTATCTAATATGTATTTTTTGGTGTTATCGACATGTTTTCTTTTGCGAACATTACGCTTTGTCAGGAAAATTGGGTTGTGTGTTTGCATATATCCTTTTGGCATTAAAGAAAGCCATTTGCAATGTTATGACATTTCAGTTGAAATTGGACTCGGTAACTTTTGGTTGATTCCATAAAACAGAATCAAGCCATTTAAAAATCTCACTTTGATTTCGTCCTTTTTGTCATTCAGTAATTATTTACCCTTTATTTTCCGGCAATATTTTGCATTCAACACGCGCTTCCTACTGCCTTCGGCTCAGCGGAAAGGCGATCAGATACAAGAGGAGTAAGATCGCTATAATGAGGCGTCAATTTAAATTAGAACTAAACCGAAAACCAACTAATTTCGGCGACATGTAAATTAAAGTAAAAGAAATTACAAAATGTACCCCGTTCGATGATATCGTTTTAAATGCGTTTTTCTCTCATATAAAGTGATCGCGAAACTTCTCAACGGTTTGTTTTGATAAGGTGATCTTCTAGTAGATCAGATAAATACTCATTAATACCCTTTTCCATTGATAGTTTAGGTGTTGTTATTTTTTGCTATATCCAATTGCCAAACGGTTTTAGCATGAGGTTTGGCACGGGTTGCGCACTCCACGAATGGGAAAAGAAAGAAAAAATGTAAATTGCTTTTTTTCGAGCTGTTGTTTTTAATTACAATTTTTCCTTAGCGGATCGCAAAGTTTCATTTTCAAGTTTAAGTACAGTGAAAGAGAAAAATGCAAAGACAACAACAAAGACAAATCCAAAAAAAGCACAAAAATGGCCGGCGAAAGGCCAGGGCAAAATGGTAAGATTGCACGGTGGCCGAGTGCAAAACCCCCTGATTTTATGAACCGCTGAAATATCACTGTCCAGTACTTTAAAAGAAATAAACAGATGTTGCTTAACACGTTTTAAATAAAATACATATCTTTTTGAAACGTCCCACCACTGGCGGGAGGTTAAAAATCAGTTTTTTTAGGGCGTTTAACACTATGAATGAATGAATGCGACTTCATACGAACGGAGATTGGGGCAAGAAGATTGTTTCTCCGGCTTGTGTCACTGTCACTATACAAGTTAACAGGCTAAGGCCTGTTAAGGTGTTGTTCATTAAAAGCTTCGACTGTGAGACAATGTAATAACATGGTTAATTAAACTGGTTCGTGAATTTCATAAAACTTTGTAAGCAGACTCGATTGATTACAGAAGGGAAAAGATAATTGCGATATTTTTAATAAGAGAAAGTCACAGAAAAAATTGACTGTCAATTTAGAGGGGCGGGCAATTTGCAAAATGCTTCCAATTTTACATCGCTGAGATGTATGAAACTTCCCAAGCTGCTGTCGAAGGCGACTTAGTGTGATCAATATGATTCCCTTAATAATTCCAACCTTTCCCAAAATTTCTTTAATTAATTTTTCCGGTCATAATTGGCTTTTGATCCAGTTTCAAATAAACATTGGATGTTCGTTAGCAATTTTTTCCTATAGCAATGTACAAGTTTAATTAAATTATTTTTGGGAAAATTGTCATTAAAAAAACTAATTTGAAGTTAGCCAGCAGTCTGTTTTGTGTCTAGTTCGTGTGGAACAAAACGCGACGGAAAAATTCGCATTTTGCAATTTTTACTTCTCGAGTTGTGATCAGCGCGAATTGGATAAAAACCTCTCGCAGTCTATTTAATTAAAGACAAAACACATGAAACCGTATGTTTTTTTTCTTAGTCAGGAAACTAAAGAATATTAGCTTAATCTGCGCTGACAAACTTATCGCCTCTGAGTCTTTATTAAACAGTCACAACTTCCTGCCCTGTTTTGCGACATTATTAAATTTTCCATGCAGTCGCTTAATTACAAAGCATTTGGAATGACGTTAAAAATATATATTTTTTTCCATCAGACAGCTTGATAAGGCGTGTAAATTTCACCAGTCAACGTCGAAACGTTCTTTATGAACTGACGGCAGCCATCACGTGTCGTGTTATGTTACGCGCTAGCCTAAGTAGTTTCCAGGCTCTCAGGCGTTCAACAGAGGACGGTCTAATGGCAATGGTAGGGTTACAGTTTCTCGTCCTTCCCAGGATACATAAGCAAATCAAGAAGAGAATCTTGAGCTTTAAAATTTACCGTCGCGTGTCGCGGATTACCGCCATCTTGTTGCGGTTTACGGGTCCTAAAAACCCGTTTTGCGGGTTCTTCACTCCTTTTCCGTGTTCTTGACATCACACTCATGACCGAACCGTTTATTCTTGCACGGTTAGGTAAGCCTGAATAACATTTGTTTAGCCTGAATATCACATATCATGAGTTTGAGAATGGGTAAAATGCACTGGTTAACTGTGTCCTCATCTTTTCAATTCATTGAAAGTCCACTAAATAAATTAGCTACAACCAGAAAAAGAAATTGGATCTTGGAAAAAGAAGAAGTGAAGAATGAAATATTCAACACTGATGACACGAGCGTGGGACAAAGAAAAATCTGAGTTTCCGATAGGAATCGAACCCATCACCTCCCGAACACCGGGCGGGCGCTCTATCCACTGAGCTACGAGAACTCACGGAGAGCAAGCTTCTTTTAACTGAGTTCATATGTGACACTGAGGATCAGCACTGCCGAATTCATCATGAGTGGTGATAAGTGAATGAAGATGGTGAATTTTGAGCTCGGTAATTAAATGTGAAGAATGAAATATTCAACATGATTCGAGCGTGGGAGAACTGAGAGATGAACTTTATCTCCTGAATCAACTGGGTAATGATGACTGCTTTAAAATGTAACAACCATTTTCTTAGCTTAGCTTGCGAACAGGCGCACCTTTGAGTGAGAAGTGTGTGAGAGGCGAAAAGCGAAGCGATCCGCCGGGGTGGCCTGGTGAAAAGCGGCGCGGCTCTACCACTGCTCGCAAGCTGCCATTCTCTGATGCTATGAAATCCACAATCCTGACGGAGGGCTAACAGTTAATACTAGCTTGAAACGTCAGTATCTCAAACTCGCTCTATAGCTGTTAATTTACCTCTATCAAGTTCAAGTTGTGTTTCACTTGCGAGCCGACGCAGCCCAACACTGAATTGGTTTAGAAAT
>JAHPZR010021709.1:0-42500 GCA_019787425.1 Platygyra sinensis
TAAAAGGTTTCACGTAACCAGTCGACCTCATTGCCTGATGGAGACTAGCAGTATGCAGTTGAAACATAGCAATTCACATCCTAAGTGACTAGATCTGGCACAAGACTAGCGATAGTACTTTATTATTATGATTACTTTACCACGATGAACAACAACAATCTTTTTCATAACATAAGTTATTTTTCGTTGTGCATTGTGTCTCATGTATCGTTTTTGGATGTCCAGGTCGGTCCAAGGTCTTGTGGTAAGACATCCCTTGTCCATCTTGTTGCTCAACTGACTGGAAACAGGCTGGAAGTAATGGCCATGAACAGTGCCATGGATACTACAGAACTGCTGGGAGGATTTGAACAAGTATGATTATGCTTTGATAAACAGGAATAATTACATACATGATCATTGTACCTAAGTAACACTGCTTATAATACTTCCACTGGGTGGGAAGCAGAAGTTAGTTATTTTTGCACCATGAATTAGCTATGCCTAGGCGTCGTTACAACCTTATGTTGGGCGAAAGATAGACATGTATAGAGCAGAGGGAAATTTCGAGTTTGTTAGCTGATATGTCATCTCCAAATTGCTGCAATATTTCCAGACCTTGGTTTTGTTGCTACCTTTAATGTTGATTTTTTTTGTTCTTTTTGTCCTAAGGCTGACCTTAACAGGCAATTTGGAGACATCACAGCAGAGACTAAATGCCTTGTCCTCTCCACGATCAGACATATTGTAAACAAAAGTGATCCGATGGCACTGTGCTTGCAAGAAACAGCTTCAATGTATAACTTGTGGACTGCTTGCCAGGAATCTAATGGTAACCTAACCCAAATGATGTCTACCTGTATATTTAGTTAAAGGTTGTGGAAACAGTATCCATCAATTCTCAACATGTGATTTCTGTTAATAACATTGATATTTAAGGTAATAGGAAAAGAGGTAGCATGGTGTTTCAGACGTGTTGTGCCCACTTTTCACTACCCAACTGAGATAGGGTGACTAAATATATCTAAGGTTAATGATTGTTTCTTCTAATCACAGCTAGTGACAAAGGCAACCTTGACAGTTTATCTCATGAGAAGCTGGATGCTCTTGAACATCTCCTCACAACAGTCCAGGAAACCTGTCGCAGATATAACATTGCACCTTCCAGTGCAGGTACTTGTTTACCCTGGATGGTATGGAGATAGTGGGTGTCATTTGAGGAGAGTCTGCCTCTGGTCACCTGCTTATTCCCTTCTGGTCTTACATGTGTGCCCTGGAAAAGGCCCTGCTATGCCCCTTAAATGCACTAATACATGATTTAAAAATTGGCTTGCATGTAGATTGTAGTATATAGGGCCTGAGAACTTGAGATACCCTCAGCTGTTTATTGGTCATGTCCTAAGGTGGCACCATATTTTATGAACATTGTTGAATATTTAATGATCCAAATTAAGGACACCATGACTGCGGCCTTTCTCTTCTTTTCTGAATAGACCCAAGATACTCAACTACTGCAGATGACCTCCCATTTTAAGATCAATGATAAGCAAGTGGTTATCATGCTTCTTCCATGTCCTGTTTCATATACAACCTTTGTAAATAGGATGATAGTCGATTTGATTTTTGTGTGATATAGTTTTCTTATTACTTAATCTATTATGTGTAATTTGTTTGTAAATAGCACGCCAGTTGTATTAATTTTAGTTTGATGATGTTTTGTAAAGTTTTCAAACAATCCAGTCTTGCACTACAAGGGTTGAAACTCAATACACTATCTATCTACCTTCCTGCCTTTGCTTAGATTCCATAATGGAGACGTTACAGTCCTTAAGGAGTAAACTCATAGCCAACGGAGACAGCTCCCATTGCGGTGGGCAGTTTGAGTGGGTGGACGGACAGCTGGTGGAGGCACTCAAGTCTGGTTACTGGCTTTTGATTGATAATGTAAACTTCTGCAGGTAGCTTAATCAAAGATTTGATAGCTTAATTAGTGTATTAAGTGTATGGCCAATGGAGTTGGGGTATATTTTTACTTGATTTCTTTTTGGACTTGGGTTAGGACAAGTCATGAACCTCTGGCAGTTAAACTGAACTTTAAAAGCTTCAAGAGCATGTGGGATCATTTTTTTGTGTCATGTGGTGATCAGAATTTGCAAGCCAACCAACAATTGTAATATTGCGTAATATTGAGATGCCCCTACCCTATAAGCTAAGAAACAAAATTACAAAACTTAACTTATCAGCGATTGTTGTACACTTTGCAGTGGATTCGGATTATGCTGGTATTTTAAGTATTGGAAGTTTTCATCGTTTGATAGCATTTTATTACTGTAGGTGCATTTTTTTAGAGTCCCCCGTTAGTCCGGTAGGGCTAAATACTTTGACACTTAATACAATGGTCATTGATTGATGTGTCACTGATTCGCGTTACAGCAGTACTAACACGCGTACGTTTGTATGTTTTGTTTCAGTCCGTCTGTTCTGGACAGACTGAATGCTTTGTTAGAGCCGGGAGGAGTCCTGACCATTGATGAAAGGGGTTCCATTGATGGGCAAATCCCCTTCATCAAACCACACCCTAATTTCAGGTTCAATTATCTCAATCATGCTTTTTATGTCCTTAGGATTATATTTATAACCATACACTACAGCACGCGGAGTGACAGCAAAAACGTCTTTTTTTACATAATGCAAAAACAAAGGTGCAAGTAAAGAAGTCCTCATGTTAATCAGCGTGTTTGGTCTCGATATTTCTTTAGGTTGATTCTAGCTATGGATCCGAGATATGGGGAAATATCACGTGCAATGCGTAACAGAGGAGTAGAGATTTTCATGTTGGGAGAGGTATGTTGACAATGGAGTGAAGTGCAACAGGTGTGCAAGGTCATGTTTTGTCTGTGCATGAGTTGTGCAGCTGAAAACAGGAATGTATGCTGCTGATGATGAATTGAATCAGAACAAGCGACAGGACAGAACAAACGACAGTGTTTCCACCCTTTTGCAGCCTTGCAAATCTTCTCCAATTGATGGAAGGAAAGTATTCAAATTTCCTTTAAGCATTCTTTCTTTTGAACATGATTCAATTATCCTTCTCAAGGCGTCTAACGAAGCTTAAGGGTTTCTTTTTAATGCCCATTTACAGAGAAAAAACCCTGGATTTTTCACTGTCAGGGACAAAGGTGTATGAACAAAAGCCCTTCAAAACTGAAATGAAACATGTTTTTCTTACAACTTCTTTTCCTATTGCTCTTACTTTTATTTTGTAAACCAAGCCTCCTTTTGATGGTATAACAGGAGGATGGTGACATGTTTGATGACTATGATCGCCACATGATGCTACATGGTTTAGGGCTAGAAGATAAGGCGACATGTGATTCTCTTGTCACGTTTCAAAAAGACTTCAATAGACTCGTTGGAGGTAGGTATTATTAAACATTGGTACAATGCAGTGATATCTTTGGCTTTCGTTTGAGCGTTGAAAGAATTCAGTGCATCGTTATACCTGAGAAGTAGAGTTCAAGTTTTGCGTTGTTTTGTTTTCCATAGGTTCTGTGCTGGATATGCTTCATGCAGCATCACTGACAAGACAACTCCTTGAACGAGGAAGTGATGTATTGTCTGCTGTTACAACTTCTCTTAAACAAGTTTATCTTCGAAATCAAGTGTCTGGACAAAGCAAACAGGTATTGCCATTTTGCATGATGTCCAAAACATCCATGTAGACAGTAGTTTGGAGCAACATGATGGGGTTAAGTGGTATTTATGAAAAATTTATACTACAAGGAAATTAGGTCAGCCTGTTGAAGCACCTGCCAATACAGCACTGATAACGGATTTTCAGTAATTATGCACCATTGAAAATGTCAGTGTTACGAGAAAGGAAAAAGAGCGCAAATGCAATCATCAAGGTAAATAGCCCAGCACAAAGCACTTGAAATACCCCTGGGACCCTGAGTATTTTAGGTGACACTGCCTTTTGGATCTTTTGGATAGAATCTAATCCTACCTAAATTCCATTTATTCCTTGTGAGCCAACCCAAGTTCCAGTCAAGCCCATGTAAGATAGTGATTCTTTTTATGATTTGTTGTATCTCAGATTACTGAAGACCTGATCAGTAAGCACATCTGCACATTAACAAGTCTGGATGCAGCAGTGCCTGCTGATTCTATCCCAGAGTACTTTCCATCAGCTGCTGCATATCATGCGAACTCTGTCCTGTCAATGATCAAACTGCAGTCCTTGCTTTTGATACATATTCTCAAGAATAGCACATCTGTTTTACAGCTAGAGTCTGCCCTTCTGATATTCCTGGAGACATCATCAAGTTATGACTGGAAGTTGAGACTGAATTACCTTCAGTCTGTGGTGAATGCGATAAGTGCAAACAGATCATTTTTCCAGGGTCAGGAAGATGTAACCGTACACGTGAAGTCCTATATACAGAGTTTTGAAATAATGTTCAGCAGTCATCTCATGGATAACCTGCGAAAAGAGTCCAAAGATGTAAAATCCACACGATTTGGTAAGACGAATACGACATTTTTACCCGCAGTAAACTGAAAAGGTTACTTATTGTCATTGGTCAGGCGGCCAGGGTACAATGTACATTCCTATGTCTGTAATATGAAACGGCTAGGAGCATTCTCATCCTAAGTTACCACAGTAAATGTTATCAAGTTTGGTGGTTTGTTGGTTCCCTGTGTTAGTAAGGCATTGCGAGATTAATATGTCTTAACTAGAAAAGAGCAACTGTGAAGTCTGTAACTCACAAACTTTGCATCTTGAATGAAATGCCCGACAATTACAAGTTGGTATTGATTCGTTATTCATCTGCAATGGCCTAATGCGTAGTGCATTTTACTCTAGATCAATTGGTCCATGGTTGAGTACATTCCGGGGTAATTCTGCAGTGTTCTTGGTCGACACTAAGGCCTCATTGTGCTTCTCTCAGGTGTTTTTAAATAGGGGAAAGCCAGGGTAATTTCACACATACTGGGAGTAACCCTGCAATGGAAGAGCTTTTCGGCATTCAAGCGAGGTAGCAATACATCTGGTCGCTTGCTGCTCTGGAAGTGGGATATGTTCTGGGTGGTGGGTGTACCATTTTGCCTGGCTACGGGTCATCTAAAGCTGTAATGCGTGTTAAGCCAGGTTGCTTGTTTCTTTTTTGGCAGATTCTCACATGCTTGATCATCTACCTTTTGACCTGAGACTGAATTCAGATATCTTGAGTTACCTGAAGCAGTTTTCTGTTAACGTTTCATCACTGGCAAGGATGTCAAGCCTGGCAAACAGGTAAATAGAAAACTGACATAAATATTTTATGATCTCTTAATTACGGTGGCCCACAACTGTCACGGCAAAAGAATGAACCTCACGGCAAAAAGAAAAACCTCACGGCGAAAAGGAAAACCTCACTGCAAAAAGAAAAAGACCCGCAGCAAAAGGAAAAAGACACGCGGCAGAAAGAATAACCACACAGCAAAAAAAAAGACTCCTGGCAAAATTTTTTTGATGTCGAGAGGACTTTTCAATTAGTAGTTCTTCTGCCGTGAGGTCGAGGTTATTCTTTTTGCTGTGAGGTTATTCTTTGCCGTGAGGTTTTTCTTTTTGCCGTGACAGTTGTGGGCCGCCCGTACCTTATATGGTCATATTAGATGAGCTTTGAGTGTCTTTTTGTGGCAGTCATAATTGCCTGACCACGCATGATGCCTGCTGAAATGGACCTGGTCACACAATACAAGCAAAGGGAACTTTTTGCAGCAATTAATTAGGACGTGTATGCAATGGCAAATTTACTGTGGGAGTGTCGTACATATTTGAAAAGGAAGACGTTGTTTGATCATAGTCATGAACTATGGTTTGATGGAATAAACAACAATTTTATACTTTTTGAAAGAAGTAAGCAGGCACACATTCTAATAGCATAGTATTGGTTTGCTTCCTGATTGTGTTACAGGTTGTTTTTGTTGGAACTTGAGGCAAGACGATCTTATTCTGTGGAGAAGAGTCTTCCAAGCAGAAGTTTGTTAACTGGGAATTTGATTCAGCTTTCACATGGCTTTCATTCTGGTAAGACTAGGTACAAGGGAACATTGGAAATAAAGCATATTCATTCATTCTTGTTGTCTCTTGGAACAGATATTTGACTTGATATTCAACTTCTGTTAATAGCACTTCCAGCTCTTTTGAATTTGAACAGTTCTTTTGAATTTTTCACGTAAGCAACACTGCCCTTCCTCAAGAAACCAGGTAATGATAATAAACAAATATTTTCAACTTTCAGCAACATATGCTTCCTTTGGGTAGTTCTTGCTATTTTCACGTAACTTTTCATTTAGTGCTAGGATGATTAGTTTAAGTTGTGTATACCTGTTCAAGCTATTGAATATTTAATCTTTCTAAGTTAAGAGCATTTCTGATTTTGTAGTCATTTGTTGTCCTATGTGTCTTGCAGGTCACTTGCAGCTGGAATCTTTACCGCACCCTGTTGTTGTACACCTTCTCCCTTTCTTCAAGCTTTTGGCATCGCTTTTGCGGAACTGTATTTGTGAAGTGGATACGCTAAGTGACAAGCATTACTGGATGGTAAAATCTTCAATAGATTGACCTCCACTAAAAATGTTCCTTAGTCACAGAATATATTTTGTAAAAAAATATTAACAAAATGTGAGAGAGACAGTGCACACATCTCGTCAGCCACACCCCGTCCCTCTCGACACAAGCGAATTAAGGCTGCTAGTTCAAAGGGGGTCAGTGTGGCAAGTTGTCTTTTTAACAGTTTCTTAGAGCGAAAAGGCAAGATTGTATACATCAGAAATGAAAACCTGCAATTTTAGTTTTAATGCCAAACTTAAGTATAACGTTGTGGGATCGACAGGGGATGATGAATAAAGAGAGAACTGTGAAAGGTGAATTGATCAACATGACAGGGAGCGTGTCATGATCAATTCACCTTTCACATTTCATTATGAAGAAGCTGTTTTTGTTTGAACTTTATCTAGTTCAGGTAGACACCTTACCCTCAAGTAGCAATGTGCTAAATATTATTACGTTAAATCTTTCCTTTCCTTTATTACTACTGATTTCCTCTAAAACTAGGCCCTGTTTTGTTGTTTCTTTTCTTTTTCTTTTGTTACTAGATGGTTGATGGCCTTGCGTGGAGAGACCGGCTATGGAGTATGTGTGAGAAGCAGACCAGAGAAAATTTCTCGATCTCTATTCTTTCCCTTCACTGGGGCTGGGTTGTACAGCACACAGTTAACTCGGTCCAAGAGGCTTTTGGTTCTTTTAACCACAGGTAACTGCCACCACTTAATCCACGCTGGAGTTTAGTAGAAACTCTACCCGAATCATCAAATTTCCAAGCCTGATAATTCACGAAATGAGTAAATTATAGTCGTGATATCATTTGCTAATGATTATATTACTAGAACATGTGTGCGTACTTTTGAGTCACTGGATAACTGTATGGGAAATGCCTTTGTGTGAATGATGTTAATGTCTTCAGGAGGTTTAAGTTATTATCGTTTCTAAGCATATGTATTCATCACCTCATCATTAATTTATCATTTGTTTTGTGTTCGTTTTTCTTAGTAACCTGTCGGGAGAACTTGCCACAGTTATAACTCAGTTGAAGAGGACTCTGGAAGCAGGCAGCAGAATGGCTGAAGCTTACTTAAAGATTCTAGCTGCATATGGTCATCCGCCACCGTTTCGGTCAAAAACTTTCTACCAGATCTGGGTGAGCAATTGTTTGCATTAGATGAAGATATAATACATATCGACAGATTGTCTTATTGTTTGGGATAGAAAGGAACAATTGTTGTGGTTTTGATGTATACAATGTTTATGAAAAGGAAAAATGGTTTTGCCTGACAGTATGACAGGTTGTTTGACAATTGATGTGTGAACTATGCAGGAACGAACGCAACGTCTTTGCCAAGAGATTGACAAACACGTCAAATTAGGGAAGACCCTACTTGAAGAGAAGGTACCAACATGCACGATTACAGAAGTGAGAACCAACTTAATAGAGGTCATGAGAATAATGCTGGATAACAGGGTTGAATTCAACGAAGAATGCTTTTCTCAATGCGGTAAGCGAATGCAAAAGAGTGTTCTACTTTGGAAGTACAGTTTTCAACTCAATGTTGCCATATAACGTGAACTTTGCCTGGGCAACGACAGTTTGAAAAATAAAACAAAGTTTATTGTGAAGACCAAGTCCTGAAAAGGAAAACAAAAATCGCAGTTGGTTGAAAAGTTGCCAACGACGTAAAATGGAATGTGTGTTAGAAGAATGTCAGCAGTATACCAACCCCCATACCCACTCCACCCCACCCCCCCGAAAAAAATGGCTTGGATTTGCAGCAATGTAGAAAATGTGTGGCTACTTTATGGCTTCACAAGTATTACATCGTTTATGCCTAGACCCGGTTCCTCCAAGAGAATGAAAGATTACATGAATATGTTATACGTGCCACTGCAAATAAGAAAGTTTTCCTCTTGGAAACCCTGGTAAAGATAGCTTATACAAAAAAGGCTATGAAGTGATGCACTATGAGATCAATAATCCTCATGTCATGGTTATGATATATTAGATTAAAGAACATTAATTTATGAAGTTCTACTTTTTCCCCTCTGTCCTAGATTCGATCCTAACCAGTTTGGAGGAGACTGTTATGAAAAGTTTAGTACCAGCCCAGGAGATCGCTGAATCAGTTGAAATCTTTTCAGAATTAGACATAACATTCAGCGAGAGTACCTCCCCGAGTGAGGTGACCATGAAACAAGTACTGTTGCGTTTGTTTGATGACCTTTGTTATTTGCAAGAAGAATGCGTCCTTGGATGTTTGATGCTGGGAATGGCAAATCAAATGGCCTGTCGGTTAGTATTCATGCCAAAAAAATTGTGTTTGCATTGAAGGGCTGTTTAATGTCTGTGAAAAAATAGCATGTGAGGCAAACGGGTAACGGAATTGCAATAAAGACGTTTCAGTTAGGACCATATTTAGCAACTACACCCAACTTTTAAGAGTATGCAATTTGTAAAGCTAAATTTTCTTTACTTGTAGAGTAACATTCCAACATGGGGGAACTGTGAAAGAGCAGCTTGAAGCACTCACTTGCTATCAGTTAGAAAAAACAAATATAGAACCAGAGACTCAAGCTTATTACCACCACTGCTTGCAAGTCATTTCAACCGAGGTATGAGTATTTCTTTGTATTTGCACTGGACCTGTGAATAGGCTACACTGGAATTTGTTCATGCTGATAAAAATATTTCTGCTGTATCATTAGGGGCACAACATGGAGGCACACTATTCTCCAATCTTCCAGTCACTGGAGTCAGAGGTACTGTTCAAATGCCTCATGTCGAGGAGCCATAACCTGTGGAATCAGAGCAACCAAGAAAGGAAAGGTTATCCTCGACAGGTAATGTTCTCTTTCTTTGGCAGCCTTAAAACATGCGAAACACTGCAAATGGCAATGTTTGCCAATATTGAATGCCTGCTGGGATTCCTGCCGAGTCTAGATATGTATGCTATTTTACTGACTAGTTACCTTTCTAGATCTTCAAAACTGTGGAATTTTGTCCATGCTAGAATCATTTGTTTTTAAATCTCGAGGGAAAAGTGTATCAGCTTGCGAATGCTTTGGTTCATGGATGTAAGGCCACCATAAATTATATCCTATCCTACAACTATAGATATGAACCTTTATAATTCATCAAATCTTTTAGGGAAAAGAAATATCCTAGCATGTTTAAACATATTTCCTGCGAAATCAAGGCTGTTAGCTATATATTTCTTTAAGTACTGTATTTCCCATAATAATACTTAAATACTCTTGTGCACCTCCTGTAAACTGACTTATTCTTTACAATTTTTATGCTAGGATGTTGATAGTAAAGAATCAAGTATTTGCTGCCATTTGGGAGGAACCAGAAATCTGTTGGACAGTTTGTCATCAAAGAAGCCAGTTGTAGAGGGGCATTTGGATGCTCTAACTTCGATGTCTCTTGGCAAATATCATGACAACATCGAACAACTGCAAGTGTTATCCAAACATGTCTGGGTCAATGGAGACTTTCTTGATAACCGCTATGAAGTGGAAAGGTGAGACAGTCTTACACATCAGCTCTTGGTAATAACAATGCAACACTAGGCCAACTGCTGCGATGTCGTGCTGTGGTGGCAGTATGTGGATCTAGTGTTGATTGATGTCCCACATTAGTATCAGGTGTTATTTCAAGCTTTAAGGTCTTGACACTCAAATAGAGTTTCATCATTGTCGTCGTCATCATCATCATCATCATCATCATCATCATCATCATCATCATCATCATCATCATCATCATCATCATCATCATCATCCTCAACTTTAGCATCAGCATCGTCATCATTGTCATCGTCTGCATCAGCATCAATATCATTTGATTCTTGTTCTTTGCCCTCTTCTCTTGCAGGAGATCAAGTACCAGATTGTTGATCTCCAAGTTGATTCAAGTCCTATTGTCAGTTAAAGAAATCCTTCCTCCAACCAGCCAGTTGCACATTACGGGTGTTTTAAACACTTTGTTTAGCACCATCAGAAGTGAAAATGTCCTGGATGGGATCATTTCTGCTCTAGACACCTTGAAAGGTGTTGTCCTCAGTGTATCAGATGGTTATAGACAGGCCACTGGCAATGGAAAACAAGCCGATTTGATATTTAATATCTTGACGGAGTGCCTCGAGGGAATGTCCCATCTTCAGCAAATTCAAAAGAGAGCATCTGACGGTAAAGATATTGTCATCTTACTGCGTGTAAAAGTTGTAGTCTGTGGAAATTTTTCATTTTGTTTTGTCTCAAGATAATAATTATTACCGCGGCTGTTATCTTTGTTACCAGTCTTGCCTTTTCTTGTCATCCATTATCATTAAAAGAAGGAATTCATAACAGTTATATGTTATCCATACACCTGCCCACCTTAAATTAAGATGATCCAATTGTCCGAGAAGTTTCGTTAATGGAGATAAATCATCTTGTTTCTATTGACGGCAGTGGACCTTGTTAGGCTAGTACTGATGACAGCGATTCCCACAGCAGTAATTTCTTTTTTTACAGACACCCAGGACATTCTGTGGGATTACATTTGCCTTGGCAAGATGTGGGTACAACTTGGCTTGGCTGTGTCGTTGATCTTGTCTCCTGTTGGGAGGGTAGATCCTGTGGAGAAAAACAGCATTGAGCTGCAGCATGTTAAGGAAGAGGTAACTCCACTTCTGATTTCTCCTTTCTATTTTATTTTAGCTGTAGTTAATGATATAAATAGTGCAAAATAAAGAATCTTGAATCTTGAATCTTGAATCTTGATTGTGGTCTCTGTGGTATTGAAACTTGTACGATTTCACATGTTTTGGTCAAGGATTTCTACGCTTTCGCACACCTTTAACCCTTTCACTCCCAGGGGGTCTCCCTTCGACGAGTAAAATCGTCTGGCGTTAGACAGAGTAAAATCTATTAAGTCACTCTTGGGAGTGAAAGGGTTAAAGGTGGTGGTAGACAGACTTGCATTATTCCTATCTTTGAATAGTGACCGGGTCGTCGTTTGAGATATAGCTGTCACAAGGAGCTTAACCTGTGATCGTTCTGTATGCAACACATCAAACACCAAAGATTGTTTTTGACCACATCTCTAAACACCGCGAAGAGAGGTTGAAAATATGTCGTGTAGCGGAGTTTATTTGACGAACTTCAAGGTGTTTGGAGATGTGGTCAAAAACTGTCTTTCTTGTTTGATGCATCTTCTCAGTGGTGACTACAACTGTGCACAGGTATCAGATCATGAGATCAGATATCCAAACACCATCAGGGTCTTGATTTCCTTTGTTTTAACTTGATGAATTATTAATGAGTTTGAGAAACTTGTTTGACAGATTCAAAGACTCATAGAAGAGTTAAAGGTGAGATACTACGCAGAAGAACTTTGGACCGGTTTAAAGACCAGTCCAGATCAGCTGGAAGCCCTGTTGCTACAGGACTGCTGGAGTGACTCACAGTTAACCTCAAATCCTTGGCGCGTTCGGCGGCTGTTAACCAAACTGAAGGAACTCAGAGTTCAAGCCCAACATCTGGAGAAGAATTCAGCTTTTAGGCCGACCATTTCACAGGTAAAGTCCACGATAGAAGCACTTCACGTTTTGCGGTCAGCTTGTTGGAGAATTGTTGAAGAATTATCAGAAGAATTGTGTTAACTTATTTGTGCCTGAATTAACCCACAAATGTCGTTCTGAACATTACCACTTGTAAAAAAAGGAAAGCACATAAGGCAAAGACATTGGAGCGCACGACCGGTGGACTAAAGTAATTTTACGAATGTTGTGCCGCGTAGCAGTATGACCACAAATGGTGGAACAGAGAATTAACTCTGAGGTGTAAATTAAAGTGCTAATTGAACCCATGAATAACCCACTGGGCGTTAGCCCTAGTAAAGGGAATCAGGGAAATACACGAGGATCATCACCTCATCATGGAAACACACTTTGGCCTCGGTGGGAATCGAACCCACGACGTCCAAATTAGATCTACCGTTACTCTGCCGACTGAGCTACAAGGTCGGACAGGGAAAGTCGGGGACGATTTTAGTCGTCCCCGACTTTGTCTGCTCAGTCGGCAGAGCAACGGTAGATCTATAGGGTGTTTCAAAAGTTCGTGGACACTTTTTTATACAAATAAATGATTCTTTTAGGAATTCGATATTTATGAAAGTTTTCCAGTTTTATATACATTGTTTCCTTTGACATACACCTCCACACTGTTGAGGAACCCGTCAGTGACATCGACTTCACGATCGGCAGTTTTTGTCTCCCGTAAAAACACGCGACTCATAGGCCATGCTCACACGTTCCTTTGCCGTCCTTCTTAGTAAACTCGGGGAATAAAACCGCTTTGTAGTATGTTCCTCCAGGCTTGCCGTAACCTTCATTTTAGTCCACCCATCACCTTAGGGATGATAGCAAAATTGCTGTCTGTGCTCTTAAATAGACTGCTTTTTAGGGCTTATTATTGCAAATTATATCAAGACGTTGAAAATCTAGTTGCTACTGAAAACAGACAAAAATGAACGGAAAGCACAGAAACATACACGACACAAATTCGGGCGGGAAAATATTCATTTCATGGATTTGTTTTTTGTCCGACTCATAGAACAGCTCTGAAAATTGATCAAAAATAGAATTTTTTTTATGTCTGTAAGAAAATGGAGGGAAATATAAAAAATCTGGATGAAGTATAGAGTTTTTGAAATGTTCACGAACTTTTGAAACACCCTGTAATCCGGAGGTCGTGGGTTTGATTCCCACCGAGGTCAAAAGATTTTTTCTTTGCCTCGTGTATTTCCCCATGATTCCCTTCACTAGGGCTAACGCCCAGTGGGTTATTCATGGGTTCAATTAGCACTTTAATTTACACTTCAGAGTTAATTCTCTGTTCACCATTTAAAGTAATTTTAACCGATCGACTGAGCTAACGCTCAGAAGGAAATTGTGGGTTTATTTTGTCACTACACGAGTTCATTTCTGATTTTTAGCGTGCCTTGTGTGTTGCAGACGTTTGACACGGTATTTTATGCTGGTCACTCTAGACGACCAGGAAATAAAGATGCAAAATCAGCATTACTGAACTCCGCGGTTATATTTTTTTATGGACACAGACATTGAGCCTTTGTAAAAGTCGCTTTAGTTACGTCAATGTAAACCGAAGCTGTAAAAGTAGTACTGTAACAAGCTCCGCAGTGTATTTTTATAAACTATATACTGAGATGTAAAGTTTGTCGGAGATGAGAACTACCCTAGGGTATATGTCTTGGTAAGATAGGTTGTTTAGTATTGCGACAGTTAAATGCCTTCAACCCTTTTCGGAAGAGTGGGGTCGAATTCGACGCCCACTTTGATGCATCCGTTTGCCCTCCCCTCAGGTGGTAACATCAAGGAATTTGTTGATTGGAACATAATTCTAGATTGAAGAGATCTTACGTTCATTAACAGGCAGCTTTTTGAATGTGCCAGTTTCTTTGGCTCTTTTTTCTGGAACCCATAATAATATTATATTGACTTGATTCTATTCAATATTCCTCAACAGTTTGAAGCTATTCTAGCGGAAGTAAACCACTACATGAGTACAGTGGGTGATACCAGCACAGTACTCAGCCTGATTGACACCCTGAGTGGGCTGGCGTCGCCAATTTTTGCCCAACTTAAAGAAGGTGTCATCGGAAATATTCAGTTGAATGCTGTCAACTCAGCCCTTAACAAAGCCAAAGCGTGGCACACATCTGCAGAAAGATTTGTCCAGCGGTTGAAGAAAGAGCACCCTCTGTACTGCGATTTGCTGGGACCTTTTGTTGCTGGTGTTTCTCAGGTAAGAGGAGTGTGAACATTTTAACCCATTGACTCCTGGAACTTTTTGCCAAAAACTGCATTTTTTGACATTTTAGTGGTTTGAGGCTGGATCTCGGCCAAATTAGCTTTAATCTGGTCGAAAATGCGTTTGCCACACTACAGCTAGCCCTTCTTGCCACTAGAATCGCGTTTTACAACATTTTGGCTCGGGCGTGCACAGAAATCAAAAGTTAAGAAAACTCGCTTGAAAGATTTTTTTTTCTTGTAAAGTGTCAGTTTAGATTTTTAGGGCAGGATTTTTGACTACCGTGCAACTTTCTACTATCCGATTCACCGTCGTAGAAATTTTGAGGGGTTTAAAAACGCGACAATTCACCTCATTTGTGGTAGTAAATATCCGTCCGTGATGTGGTTTTCGTGTTATTCTGTGGTGAAACGGTTTATTGCCAGTTTTTTTATAAGTCCTCTTGACATTTAGTAACGTCTACTTACCAACTATGGTACTGTCATCATTGTAGGTCATTTATGGGGTATCCCTTATATCAGCAAAGCTGTCAACGTTGTGTCAGCAATACACTTTTTGCGTTCAGCTTCCAGTGGATACCAAGTCACAGGTAACTCTCGCCATCTTCATGTTGCAAGTACTTTTTTTCAAAAATTATCACACCATGCTAGACAGCATAAAAACGTTACTTTCTTACTTAATGATTTTGTTTGTATCACTCTATCACAACAGTTCAGTGGACCAGACGAGGTCGTGCTGTTATTGTGTCAGTTCCCCGTGTCAAGTTCGTCTTCCTGTTTGGACACTGCAGTGTTGCTTATGTCACCCTCTGTTGATACTTGTATCCTAGGTAAGGACTTGATAATGTCATATGATCTTAAGAGTTGAGTCACTGGTGATAGATCATTGCATTATTATATTGCAGTTCCATTTGTCTGTGATCTTATAGTTTTCAGTTTCGTGGAAATCATAGCTTATCGAAATGAAAATGTATGTCTTTTAACTTCAGGAATGGTCCAATATCTACAAGGTCGTGAAATGGCCGCTTCAGCCTCTGCACTTGTTGCATTCAGGTACTTCTATCTGTGTTAGCTTGTTAATAGTTTGTGCTTTTTTATGATACACAACAGTGGCTTCACTGTATTGTACAGCGATATCTGTTTATTAAAGTTTTCTTTTTTGTATACATCTTTCAGGATCTTACGCCTGTCAATGCTTTATCTTCGTAATCATTCTATTCAACATGGTTTCGTCGATAACAAAATGTACCAGGCAGTGGCTTCAATTCTGGCAATTTTCCTGGAGAAGTGGAAAATCTTCAAAGAACAAGAAAGGGAGCGAGAAGAGGAGGAGGGAAGCTTGTTCAAATTCAGGAACAAAACCCATGGCTCAAGTCTGAATGAAGATGAAGAGAATAAAATAGCTCTCAGCCAGGCATTTCCAACCTTTGATGGAGATTTTAAGGACATCATGGCTCCCCAGGATTTGAATGAGTATGTGGTCGCTCCCCAGGTGGAAAGTGAGTCCTCTACACGTGCTTCGAAATCAGACGCTGAACTGTTTATGTCAAACATCACCGACTTCTCCGAAATCCGAGAACTACATGAGGAGACGTTCTGTCGATTTCCATCAAGCGGAGATTTCTCTTTAGATGGGACAGACCGCTGCCCAATTGAGTCTTTAGAGACGCTGTATTTGGAGTCGTTCCAGTGGAGTTATCAAACTGCCGCAGTGATAAATGCCATCATTCCATGTAAGTGACATTTTGTTCCTCGGCTGGCCCGGGGGTAAAGTATGGGAGTGTAGGTGGACTTTCAAGTAAAGACAGAAAACTTGTTCCTACATCACACCAAATGGACTAAAAACACATATTGTTTTCTTTCTTTAGCTTCATTAAACCTAACTGCACAAGCATCACTTGTCAGATAAAGTTATGGTTTTTTACATATGTTCAGGATTGAACGCTAATAAGATTAAAATTCCTTATAATAAGCGTCACAAAGTGTCCTCATTGGTAAAAAGTCACCAAAACACACAGAATTCTGTCAAATAAGCAGTAATATGAAAACTTCAAATAACCCTGCCAAATATGAAGTACTAATTAAACAGTTCTTGTGTTCAATCCTGGACATGAGTGCGTTTTTTGTGGTGAAATACCTTATTACATTAATTTTTTTACATGTTAATTTCGCGATTTAGGAAAGCGATATTTCGCGACACTTAATTTGTGCGGATTTAAGTCTCCAAGCCAAACATTCAAAAAGGAAACTGTCAAGTAGTGCTTGTGTGTTGTTTTCATTGCATGCTTTCTGTTATTGCCGGGCAAGACAAACGTATTGTAATTAAAAGAACAACAGTCTGAGTAGGTTGTCCTATGAAGTTGAAGTGAATTTGACGGCCGTACAGTAACCTACTCCGAGAACCTCCATGAGGATCAGGAAAGCGGTGACGAACTGGGACTTGTGATTGGTGTACGTACGGAAAACCGACTCCTTGTTGTCCTTGTATGAATTAAAAGTGCACTTTCAAGTCAATGGTCTGAACGATGAACGCAAGAATTAGACGTCGCTAAAATTTCTTGTAATTTGTAAACATCTCTTTGTAGGGTCAGATATGGAGGATAAACTATCTTGGTCCCATCTCTTGCAAAGCTGCATTTTGAAAGGGCACTTCCAAACAGACAATGGAGTGAAGGTAGGAATACATTATTGATGTACATGACGTAAGTTGATACACGTGAAGGTATTGTACCTCCACCTCACCGTTCCCTTGCGTAATAGCAATATCAGTCAGTACACGTCGGATGGGGCTTACGTTTTTACATCGTCGTGGTTGTCATCCATTTCAGACCACGTTTGAAGTATTTACAAACAGAACAGTTGTAACCTTGCAAATGAATCACCACATGATTTGAATTGGGTGGAAACAAAATTGTAAATACATTAGCCGAATCTGTTTATGTTAAGGTTTTTTATTTCTCATCACCACCCGGAGAGCAAGTTACAAATAGTTCAGAAGAATGAGAAGGAAAAGGAAGGAAAGAACATCGAAGGAAATTGGAATTTTTTGAACGTCCACATTAAGGACGTTTTAGCTTAGCGTTATACGAAATAGAATTAAATGGCTTTCCAGAACTTCTTAATACTTAAGCCGTGGTTTCTTCATTCTGATGCTCACTCAGCTCCCCTGTACGTAGACAAGCTTGGCACAGGCACATTCAACCATCTCCCTTTAGAAATGTTTCTCTTCAAAGGATCTGTGCTATATGCTCAAAGTTAAGTAAAGTTTCCATTCAAATAGGGTCTGAATTATCAAGTTAACGTACGTACTGCAGTTCATGGTAAATGGTTAAGAAGCGCGAGTTACTTGCAACTAGGTTTCCCTACTTTATGCAGTGTATCGTAAATGTTCTTCTTTCTTATCTGGCAGCAAAACGTTCAATCTCGAAGTGTTGTAAGTGCAGGTACCCCGTTTAATATTTACCATGATTCCAACATTCAAGAGGTGGTCAAGGTGAAACCAGTTCTGGAGCATTTCATGGCCCGTGTTCATGAGTTGTTGGCAGAATGGCCTCGGCATCCTAATCTTTTACAGGTGAACAGACTGTGTATTTTTTTGAATTTGTGAACCGTGATATGTCGTAAATTTGGTTTGTATTTCAAAGCAGAAATAAGGTAACCTAGAATTCGCTCAACTGTTGCTTTGCTCAAAAGAAAGGTCTGCTTTGTTTGAGTGTCTTAAAACCAAACCAGACCTATTACTTATTAATTGCTACGCAGCCAATCTCAAACCCTACTGTAACCAAAAACCAGAACCAAAACCTAAGAAGTTGCCTGATTACTTTCGCACTCAATTAAAAACTGTTCTAAAAGTTATTGATATTGTTCTTGGTTTTAGCTGTTGGTGGTGGTACAAAGAATACTGTCCTTTCCTGTTACAAGTCCAGCGATGAAGATTCTGACAGGTCTTGAGGTTTTGCTCAGAAAGGCCCAGGTAAGTATACTGCAATTTGTTTTTGTAATCATTTCTTGCCTTTAAACAAGGTGTATGAAGAGTACTATTAGGCCAAACTACAAACCTTTATTTATATCACTACAATAGTAGAAAAAAGAAATACATGACGTGTAGAATTTTTACTGGTTTATGTATTTGCCATGCGGAAGTCCGATGAAGAGAACCATTTAGTATTGCTTCCCTTGAAGATGTCTAGTGATTTTGTAGCGCGAAGTTGCGCGGGAAGATTGTTCCAATGAGAAGTTCCGGTGTATCTGAAGCTGCACTTCAGTTCTTGAAGATCAAAGGACAGTACAGTACCTATGTTGTGCATCCAGCTTGTATTAAGGCCGGTACACATGAGGAAGCTTGCTTCCGCAGCACGCTCCCGGAGCAAAGCTCCTTCGTCTGCACCAACGATTTCTAGCGAAAAAATATGTTGCGCAACAAAACTTTTGCTCCCGAGTTTCAGGTTTGCTCCCTCATATCAAACTGGTTTGATATGAGGGAGCAAGCTCCAGGGGCAAATCTTTTGCACAAGTCTGTTTCAAGAGCAAGCTCTCTCGTGTGTACCGAAATTTGCTTGCCGTGAAATGACGTGTCTCCAGTTGGCCAATCAAGTTGGCTTATTTTTTTCATCCAGAGCTGTTCGCCGCCATGTTGGATTTATAACAACTAGTTCCCATGCCCCAATCGGGTTGTTCCATCATTCAGCTCCCTCGTCGTGTCCTTCGTGTGTACTGGTTGGGGTACTTACCCAGGAGCGTGTTTCGGGAGCGTGTTTCAGGAGCAAGCTCCCTCGTGTGTACCGGCCTTTAAGGGTGAATACCGCTAGAAAACAACTCTGAAAAAGGGTTTTGACATATTACAAGATTGCAAACTATTGTTATGAAGTTATTTTGCCTGGCCCTCTTTGCAAGCAGTCTCTTTCTGCATTTTCATTGGTGACTGAACAAAGACACCTCTATCACATCAAG
The DNA here is from genome assembly GCA_019787425.1 of Platygyra sinensis. NCBI lineage: Eukaryota > Metazoa > Cnidaria > Anthozoa > Scleractinia > Merulinidae > Platygyra > Platygyra sinensis. The sequence goes on from JAHPZR010021709.1 coordinate 19,342, forward strand.
TCACAATGTCTTTACTTCTCTTCTCCTTCAGCCATTCAGAATTGTGTTTCTCTATTTCTTTTATAGGACTGGGAGTCTAATGCCGCCAAACACGTTAGCCTCAAAGACCATCTGGACAATGTGACAAGTCTGATTATACAGTGGAGAAAAATGGAGCTCAAGTATGACACTTTTCACTAGTTAGAGACGTTTCAAAGGTTTTACCTAACAATTTATGTCAGGTCTGTAAACTATCCGCTTTTTTGACTACAGATGCTGGTCTTCTCTGCTTGATGTGGCCACTGTTAAAGCGGCACGAAAGGCCTGTCAGTGGTGGTTTCATATTTATAACTCGTTGGAACAGTTTAGGGCACGTGAAGAAGGTCATGAACTCAGTGGTAGGTATACATGAAGTGTTTTGTGTTCAGCGAATAGAAGATGGTATTCCCTGTTCTCAAGGGAAATACTGAATGCACGATACAAGTCTTGAGAAACTGATAGGGGATGCACGAGTGAAGTGTGAGTGCGTCCAGCAGTTTTTCTATTTCTTAAAAGTGCGTTATTTGTTTTATTAGAAAACATCGGAACACTATTTTGGTTTAGGATATAGCTTGAAAATGAGAAACCATTTGCATCTGAGAAAGGCTATAATTGTGCAGCAACACAATATCCAGAACAGACGTGCTCAATAATTTCCAACCTTGCGTCCAAAAAAATAATCCATGCTCAGCTCTAGCAGCGGGTATACAGCAAGCTATAGTGGAATTTCGATATAACGAATTCCTCGGTAGAACGAAAGATATCCTTCGACCCAGCAATAGTAAAATATATGAAAAAAACCTCAAAATAATGAAACCTCGTTATGACGAACATATTTTGCCGGTCTCATGGCCCTTCGTTACATCGAGATTCCACTATAACAAATATATGAAATGATAAGCATCTGCCCAGTTTAAAAGTAAGAACCTCGTACGAAGTGTTTTCATGGGGCTGTTGTAGGTTCTGTTTATGAAAGTATTCCAACAAATTGCAATACTCACCAAAGGCAGGTTTTACATACATTGTACAAAATGACAGAGACAGAGCATGCGTATGTAATGATATATGGATAATCTTGGTTGTGTTGTAACCGTCATCCTCAAACGTTCCGAAATTACTTATAAAGCATCAAATAAACAGCGTGTGTATCATTCCTGTGTGTTGTTTAAACCATATGATACCTCTCATTCCGTACGACTAGCATCGTAAAGGCAGCTCTAGCGTTGAGTTACGTCTGTACGTAACTCGCTACCTAAACAGTTGTCGTGTTCACTCATTGACGATACACTATACACTTTACTATAAACTTTATTATTTTCAAATAAGATTTTACAAAAAAGGGCATGTACGCAATTAGCAAAGGCTAATCTAAGCGGGCCATGCATTGATATCCGATCGGTTTATTCCTTCTAAACAGAAACTATCCCTAAAGGCAGCGAGTTAATCGAACCACTTCAAAGATTCATTGAAAGCTCAACACTTGGTGAATTTGCCTCCCGTGTTCAAATGCTATTTGCTTTTTACAAGGAAATGTGCTACGAGGAAGGCAGCAGTTGGACTACTGAAGGTGACGTTTCATTACCAAGAAATTGCTTAGCCTGCGAAAACAGCCGTCCTTCTTCGCTCCCGGCCGAGTGGCGTTTGGCGTCCGTTCACGCCAAACGCCACTCGGGCCGGAAGCGAAGAAGGACGGCTGTTTTCGCAGGCTAGAAATTGCTTTGAGATGTTGTTTCAATTGTATTTATACGCGTGACTTAAGTGCGTTTTTCCAACCCTTGTTATAGTAAATCAGTGAATTGTACATTTTTGACACTAAGTTAAGATGCTAAGTAAAATTCAAAAATCTTAAGTTACACTACCACACGATTGTAGTACTGTTTTTGTAAACGTATCTCAAATTATGTGCTTTGCATTTACTTGTTTTGTTCAGGGAAAGTATCAGATGTTCTGTGGAACCTGTACAGCTACTACAAGCAGTTCGTTCCTTGCATCGAGCAAACCTTACAAGAAATGAGAAAACCTATTGAAAAAGATCTTAAGGTTGGTACATGTAGTTGTTATGCAGTGAAGAGCGGTTTTTAACTGAGTGTCGAAAGAAATCAGGCAATTACTTTGGTTTTTGTTACTTACAGTTTTTGATTGGCTGTCAGTAGTGTAATTGGCAAGTAGCTGGTATGGTTTTGGTTTTCAACACTCAATTGAAAACCGCTTAAGAAAAAGGCACATTTCTACCTTTCTTGAATAAAGTAAATGTAAGTGGACATTTTTTTTAATCTCAAAGCACGATGTGCATTATGGGAGGTTCGGTGGGCTGGTGGTTACAGGGGTGGAGTGTGGATCAAGGGTTCCCCCTTGGAGTCCTTACCGGGGTTATTACTTTGTGGTATTGGGCAAGAAGTCTTACTTTCACAGTGCTTCTCTCCACACAGATTTCATGTTTAAGGGGAGGGGCTTAACTTGTGATGGACTAGTTACCCATCCGAGGTGGGAGGGTAGAAATTCCCTGATTTTCTTAATACTACAGAAACCGGGATAAGCTCCAGAGCCCATGGGACTCAGCCCTGGTTCATGGCAGTAACATATTTTGGAACAAAGCTGATATGTCCTTATCGTCACTTGTTAGTGGCGAAGGAGATTATTTTGTTATTGGTTGTTTAGTTTTTTTTTCTGGCGACCTTGGCATCAGTGAGGAATAATTGTTTATTGTGGTTTGCCTTGTTGATTATGAATTCAGGACTTTGTCAAAATAGCAAAGTGGAATGACTCTAACTTCTGGGCGATGAAGCAAGCTGCGGACAAATCCCATCACACATTGCACAAATTTGTGCGCAAGTATGAGGTAACAGAACAACTTAATGCTGCAAGTTTAAACTTGTGTGAAGAGTTTCTTGCTTGTGCATAGAGAATTAAAGTGTATTGTAGAGTTCGTATTGCTTATTCTCAGTGAAATCTCTAGCTGTTTTAAAGAACTTTGCTAGAGGTCGTGGAAAACTCAGCGCTAGCATGCAGATTCAAGACAGGTTTAAATTCAACGCGCAATGAAAGTGTATTACTAGTGTAGCGGAACACCCCAGAAACATTTGAGGGAAAGTGTGGTCGTGTAATAAAACGGAAGCACTGTTCAACAATTAACAATTTGTAGTTATCAAAAAAGTATATTTTAAAGAATTATTTACCAAATAAGGTTAAAATCTGTGAAAAATTACTAACTTGTTGAAAAGTGTTATAGTGATCAAAAAATAAAGGGTTTCATTAGTTGTCTTTATTAAAGGAACAGTTCACTTAGAGAGGGCCACTAGTTTATCAGTTCATACTGTCATGTGTCACCCTCTCTAAATAAAGTTAATTATTATTGTTATTATAATTTTTTGCAATAGTAGTAGTACAATACTAGCAGCTTATTTCCTGGAAGAGTTTTTAGTAATTGCGGATTTGTTTTGTTCCCAAGGCCTCACTCGATGAACCGGTGCAAAAAACTTTGATGAATGTTAAGAAGACTCTTGGCTCTCCTGAAGAAAGAAAACATCAAACAGAACAACGAAAATGTGTGCAACCTGAGTGGTTTATATCACCAGCCAATTTAAAGGTAAGCACAATACAGTATTTTTCCCTAGTTCAAAAGTTTAAAATTCCCATTTGCGTCAGTTTTTAGAATGTGGCGTAGTTAGAAAAACACGCCGATTTGAGTTGTGCACGTTTTGCGTAAAGCCCTCGCCAAACGGAGTTGCAAGTAGACGCAAGTTGAAAACCTGGATCTACTTGCGACTCCGTTTGGCCAGGCCTTGCGTGCACTTGCGTTGACCGAACGCTCACTTTCGTCGAGATCAAATTTGCACGCAAGTCAAAGCAAGCTTTTCACCGTTTGGCTACCCAACCCAAGTCAACGCGAGTTGACTTCTTGCCTGTCCGTTTGGCAAGGGCTTTAAAGTGATCTTGGTATAACCTGTCTTTAGTTGGAAGAATTTGGTCTTGATACTCAGGTTCATTTGGGAAGGGATGAGGAGATGTTCAGGAGACACCTATGTCGAGTTCAGTACTGTACCAACTGAACTCACCTGGATGCGGTCATGAAGTGATAGACAACTGACCAATCTCAGTGGTCAGTAGAAAAGCATGGAAAAATTTTGGTATTTCTTCTGATGTGATCGTTCCGATGGGGGAAGTCCTGAATCCGGTTGTTTCTGATTCACGTTTCGACAACTTGAGCTGTCTACCCTCTACACTAGACGAACTACTGATGCTCCTGAGTTCAAATCATCTAATATGAAACCATTTACTACAGAAGCGTTTTGATAGTAACACTGAAACTGAAAACGTTTCCGTCCTTGCTGTAGGTGTATTGCGTCAGAGGCCATCGGCTTGTTTCAGCGTATGAAGAATATGGATTGTGTCTTCCCACTGAACCAAACTCGCTTACCAAAACTATTTCAAAAGATGAGGCAGCTTTCCCAGCAGATAATGAGCCAACAAGAGTATATGCTGCTGGTGATGTCTTTGGATGGCTTTACAGGTACATGTAACATCGTAACGTGATGTATGTGATTTTATATAATAACCCAAGTTATTCTCGCATTTTGATTGGCTCTTGCCCATGATCTATTCGAGGACAAATGCACGATTGACGTCATCGTTACAAAGTTTTTCCCTCTGCTGTTTTAATTGGCGGAAGATTTTGAGAATCAGGATAATATTTTACGTGACTGGGCAAAAGATAAGGTACAAAAAAAGTCTTGCCGTGGCATTAAACAGGTTCGAGAAGCAGGAAGAGAGATAAAGCCGTTTCTTTTAGAAAATGATCCAGAAAAAATTTCTCTAGCAGTCTCAGTAGGCAGTCGAGCGAGACTAAACGACGCTCAAAATTAGTCTTGGTAAGCCGAGAACCATTTCCTCGACCAATCTCAATTGTTTGCTACGCACAGTAACCAATGATATCGCTTCATTTTGTATAAATAATAAATTACGTCAAATGGCTTTTTTCGTCTTCACCAAAGTGGGCAAAGGCGGGCAAAGGCCAGTCTTTCGCGTTATGTTGAAATATTTTGAACTAAAAAGGCGTTTGTTGTTATTATATAAAACAAATAGATTCCATGTTGCCGTGCGTCTGTTCAGTAACAGATCACAGAAGACGTCAAAATGTGGTAAGAACATCCGTGACACACTCGGCTACGCCTCGTGTGCCACTTTTTGTTCTTACCACTCTGACGTCATCTGTGATCTATTACTGAATAGACGCACGGCAACATGGAATCTATTTGTTGAGTAGATGTGCTGTCCGTAAGTGATACACAATAGTATTTTACTGGCACAACTACACATCGTGTAGGTATCGTGCTTTCCAACTTGGTTTTGCTATACTCTGGCTTGCTTGGCACTTTCTTCCATGAATATATCAAAAACAGTGTTGATTATGTACAGTAATGAAAGCCGCCAAGGTCTTAACATAAGGTCTCTGAACAATCCTTCAGGTGAAGTCATTGCTACGTCAAACGAATTACAGGCTTTAGATGTGACCAACCAGGTAATGCACAGTTCTGTTGCACAGCAGTTTGCACTGGATGTAAAAAGTTGTTGTCACCCAATTGATCCTTAAGTCAATTCGCAACGTAAAGCTTTCTGCATTTCTAACCGTTAACGAATTGATAGTGAATGACATTTATCCTTTAATTGTAGCTTTAATTATTCTTAGCATTTGTGTCTTTTCATTAAGTTCACGACCCCACAAGCTTGTTAGCTTTGAATTTTCATCGTGTATAAATAAAGGTTTATGTATGTATATGTATGTATGATGATACTCCAGTCTTTCCTCGCTACAGAAACCTCAGATAAGTTCTGGCCTAGTGAGCCATGGAGTCTGTCTTTGCCGTTTGTTTTGTATTGTGTAGTCGAAGATTCGGGACTGTTGGTCATCATGGCCATGGCCACAACCACTACATTTCAAGCTATTTTTCTTCCTAGGCAGACTCACAGTTGTCTGTTGTATTCCTTAGCATAGGTTGCAATTAAGTTTCAAAGTGATTTGCTGAATATACCATTTTCGTATGCTCGGTATAGGACTGGGACTAGCTTGCAACCGAGGCTAATGCGGCGAGTCTTTTTAATTGCAAATGACATGAATCTCTTTTTAGTGATATTCTTCCCACGAGCCTCCATTCCTAGCTAGTTCCAGTCCACTACCGGGAATACGAAAATGGCTTAGTTTGAAAGTGATCCTTGTCTGAAAAGAATGCCTTAATTTGTTTGCCTGTCTTGCTTATGAGCAATCTTTAAATGGCCTTGCAGTTCCCTTACTTACCGGGGAAGTAATACTTTTTTCACTTACTTTCCATTCCAGCCAAAAGAAAAGCAAGCAGAGATGCGAAAACATATTCAACAACGGAAACGCAAAAGTCTGTCAGACCTGTTCAAGATGTTATCCTCTCTTGGTATGATCGCACGTGCTTTTTTGTTCAACAAATAATTGAAACGTTACAGTGTGGTTTTGAAGGTGATTCAGTGACCTTCGAAACGGTTGACAAGCAACAGAACACGAGAGCATCTTATGCAATACCATGTTATTTACAAGTACTACAATGGACATCCAGTCACTTACAAACAATGCATCGCTTAAAGGAGTCGGTCATGAAATTTTCTTGTTATTTTGGCCACGCATAATATTACCTTCAACTTTAAGAAACCTGATAAAATAGAAGGTAGAAAAACACCAAAGAGATAATGATAAACGATAGAGGAACAAGGATGGTTAAGGGATGGAGAAGATTTACACGGAAAACGACGAACTTGAGTAATTTAGGTAGTAGGCTGCTTGGCTCAACGGGTTCTGTTTCTGTCAGCTTCATCCCGCTGGGGCTTTGGTAGGGGGAGGGGGGATCCTGGGGTATCCGTGAACCCCCTTTTCTAAGCCTTTTTTGATCATGCAACCTACAGCTTATGAGTAGCCTCACTTTGACACAGTATGACCCCTCCCCCGCCCTTTGAAAATTCCTGGCATTGCCCCTGTCATCTCTAGCGTATCAAGATCTAGACGCTCTGAGTACGTTCACTGACTCGGGCTCCGTAACGTAGTATCAAATCGTACTTTACGAGTGAGCTTATTGAACACAATAAAACAAATAAAGGAATCAGGATATCTTACCAGAAGAGTTACGCTTAGATATTTACTACCTATTCAAGTTGCTTCGTCGAGTGTCCTCTTTATCCAATCTCAAGTTCTTTGCCTCATCTTCGAAGTTCTGTTTATGACGATTTTTGTTTTTTTCAACATCTGAGGTGCTCATCTCGACACCATAGTTTGATTTTAACTCAGTAGTCATAGTTTTTTGGTAGTGTTTTCGTAGTTCGAACTCGCACATGGCTCATGTGTTACCTCGTGAGAACGAGTCGACCATGAACTTCGTTTATTTGGCAAGCTTTCAAGCAATATGATTCGTGGACCGACCCGTTCCGAAAACGATGACATCGTTGTATGTGAGATGAGCGTATAAGGCGTGATTCCTGTTAAAAACGTTCTTCACAAAACACCACATTCTGTATAATGTACGTCGTTCACGAAGAAGGAGCGCGATACAGAACGATGTGGCGTTCTTGTCCCCAGTTTCCACGGTCTACGCATGGAACGCCTGGGACCATGACACCCCTTTGGGCGACCGAGAATGGCTTGTATATTATGACTACGGAAGCCTAAGTAATAACCTCAGTGTTTTTTTGTAGGAGTGTCATATCGTAAAGGACTTAATCTTGAACGCCAGTCTACGGGAGAAGAGGCCATGTTGCTTTCTGCAGTTGATGAAGAGGCTGTTATAAAATCAGTTGGTTTACTTTCAGACAGATCTCCGTAAGTATTCTGTTATGAAAAAGGGGATGTAACTTTCAGTTGCATGGATTCAGAAGTCAGAATCACATTGCAAGTTACACTTTGATTCTGCAAAAGACTGGAAAAGGAAAGTTACAATCCACCGTTAGAAGAAAGATGGCGGCTGTACATTTTACCACAATACCTTACGAACCAAACTAAGCCCACTGGGCATATAGAAAGATATGGTTTAACGGCAGTCGTTCCTATACTAACAGCATTGCTCTTGTCGAGTTTGAATAACTTACAATTTTTCTTTGTGTTTTTATACGCTCTTTCAGGTTTTCGTGCGCAACACATTATAGGTAAATGTACCAGTCGCCATCTTTTTCCTTACGGTGGATTAGTGACACATTATTGGTACGCTGGCCTCCCTTTTCCGACCTTTCAGTGTTGTTTAGAAACTAAAACGTGGTGAACAAGTTCAGAAACATTGAGGTATCCAGCATGGACGGGTGTGTGTTACTTAAGACAGTCACGGTACCGACGTCATCGTTGTGTGCAGATGTTTCGCGCGGAAAAAAGTGGCATTGTTCCTTTTTCGTGTGATTTTAAATAGTAGCCTGTGAAAACGAACTGCAATACACTTTTATGCTTCATACTCTGCTGTTGAAATAACCCTTTTTCAGTGACCTGTTACTTGAAGTAGAGCAGCTAATGGAGGGTTGTCGCCATCATTACTACAAGTCACTTGCCAGGTTGGCGGCTTTCACTGTTGCCATGGTAACACCCTCTAAGGTAAGATTACGCACTGAGCCCTTATTTTCATGGACACATTGATATTGTTGATTTGCTATAATGTGTTTCGCTGTCTTCCAGGTAAACTTTAGTTACAAACACATTCAAGTACAAGTACATTTGGTTATAAGATTCGTGTAAGATATTCTTCATAAACCTGCTGCCAAAAATCAGAAAAAAATCTCTTGTTGGTCTTTTTTAAAAACTTACTTGATTCACAACCACCCATGGCCAACATTTTTTCTACGCAACAAAGCTGTATTTTCTCATGTACAGCTTCTTCATATAGTAATGCAAATGTATAAATACTCTCCCAAATAGAGCATTTCTGTAGGCAGAAATAGTTGGACCAGAACGTTTTAAAGCAAATCCAGTTCTTAATCCATAAGCGAAGAAGTAGTTCATTTCTTTTTTGGATTTTTCTAGGAACTCAGTATCGGAGACATCGACCGGTGTAAAGGCTGCAGTCAACATATCGTTCATGTTTGTTATGAACAGAGGAAGGTGATCGCACAGTTCTCGAGGAACATTAGAAGTGCAAGGTAACACTCATTGAAGTAAACAAGTTTCGTACGCGTAATTTTGTGAAAGGAGCTCAACGTTTGAGTTTTTAGCAAGATTATATCTAGTCAGTTCCTTGATAGCTAAATCTTAAAAAACACATTATGTGTGCAACACCAAATATATTTAATTTAAACAGTAATTGCTCTAAGCTGAGAGAAACTTCACGTCAAAATTGATGTAAATTATTTTCTGTAACACTGATCAATGGATAAGAACGACTTTTGCCTCAGAAGAAGGGACATGAAAATGAGTACATTTATGTGAGTTGGCAATATACCCGTAGATTGTGAAAATTAATTTCGAAAAAACTCAGACCGAAGACTTTTTTCAGACTTAATTTTGTAATCTACGGGTTTATTATGAAAGTGTCCAGTTCCCACGTTTCTAAAGCACTGCACCGGTATCGCCCAAGTCATGGGCTCAAATCCCGTTTAAGCCTGAAATTTTTTTCTGGCTTCGTTTTCGTGACTGCCTAAGTTGCCTACATAAATGCGACGACCGCTTATGTCTTGAAATCTTTCTCCCACTGTTCAAATAAATGTTTCATGTAGTCACTTGCTTATGGCAAAATGCGCACTGAAGTTATTTTTTACCATTCTCAGACTTTGTGAAATGTACTGATAGGTTGTCGCATTTACTAACCTTAACTCTTGATCTCCACGCAACCATGAACGTGAGTTCTGTTTTGGTAAATATAATTCATAAACATTCTATACCTTCTTACAGTCTCTTCATTTTGTTTGTGTCTCAGTGTCTGCCTCAGGCAGCTCACCGAAGCTGTTGGCTTGCCAGATGATGATTCCACTAAAGGCTTGACACCTCTACCACCTCAGAGAGACCTTCAAAAGCGCACGGTAAGTTTGTATCTGTATGGGCTGCTATTGACTTCTAGAACGTGCTTAAGGACGTTCGCGCCCATTGCTACTGCGCATCTCTAGTGCGCACGCTTTTCATTGGTCACGCGCGTGCCACGTCATTTTCAAGCGCGCGCACCAAGTCGAAAACTCAACAAAACATAGAGCTGAGGACCTTTGCGTTAACTTTGTGTGCGAATATTTTTGCTGGATGCTCGGTGACCCCCACTTTTTTTTCGGCAGATCACTTCCTTTTCTGATTCTTTCCATTATACTAAAAAACAAAAAGAATCTGTACGTGGGAAGTTTTAATTATTTCTCATATACTATTCAAATAGGGTCGAATTGGTACATGGATACAGGTGTGCGTAACTCAGAATTTGTACTTTATTAAGGCTAATTCTAGCTGATTTAATGGCATATGTAGCAAAGATATATCAAATAGGCATATATATGCTATGTTAAACACACATAACTTAGATATGATTCTTCAACTTAATTACATGCCTATAGTAATGAATCCGGCCAGAATCGCCTCAGTGGCTGGAAATCCTAGAAATGCTATGATCTGTGATGCGCCTTATCTTCAAAACGAGTTCGGTGACCCCCGATTTTTTTTTACGTTTTTCATCTAATCTTATCATTTTCTACCTGCAGTGAAAGTTTTAAAAAAATCTGTACGTGGGAAGTTTTTGGGCGCGAACGTCCTTAAGGTGGCTGGTTGCAGTTTCCAGTACTTTTCAAGACTTAGAGTTTGATGGATCATTATAACCATTCTATACCGGTTGACGCCAAAATCATGGTATCAACAAACTGCCCAATCATAGGGGAACAAGTTGCTGTTAATTTTGTGGCACAATAGGTTACCATAGCAACAATATAACCTGCTAAAAACACCCTTAATTTTAGCTCTAAGCACTTGTAACTCAAAAACGGCTCGGTGACCCTCATTTTTTATTATCGAATTGTAATTAGCATGATAAGATGCAACTTTTTGCAAAGTTTAAAAACATTCTGCGAAGGGGGTTCAGAGCCACCTTAAATTTTCGAAAATTTAAGGTGGCTCTGAACCCCCTTCGCAGAATTTTTTTAAAAGTTGCAAAAAGTTGCATCTTATCATGCTCTTATCATCGGTGCTTGTGCACCGATGATTGGGCAGTTTGTTGATACCATGATTTTGGCATCAACCGATAAAGAGTGGTTATAATGCCCCATCAAACTCGAAGTCTTGAAAAGTACTGGAAACTGCAACCAGCCACCTTAAGCTAACTGTATCCTTTCTGTTAGAGCGGTTTTCAATAGGCTAGTTTCGAATTGTGCAGAAACAAAAGAACAGAGTCGAGGTTCAGGGGAATAATTAGCATTTTGTATTGTTCATAACAAAGGAAAATGCAAATTATTCCCCTGAACCTCGACTCTGTTCTTTTGTTTCTGCACAATTCGAAACTAGCCTATTGAGTGTCGTAAAACCAAAACCAAAGTAATTACTCTAGCCAATCACAAAGAACACAGACAATACAGTGAACCAATCAAAACTCGAAGTAATCACAGGTAGCTGACGCAAAGCGCGGGAAAATGCATGTGAACGCGTCACGATTGGTTTTGGTTGTACTTCTGATTGGATGAAAAAGTGGCGCGAATTTTTTAAGCCAATCATGTAGCAATCATGTAGAAAATGCAAAACCAATTACTTTTTGACACTCCAATGAAAACCGCTCTATCTTCACGTTAGTCTTTGAAACCTATCACTGTAAGTGATTTTTATATTACTCGGGCTGGGTTGTTCAAACCCGATTAAGCTCACCCTGGGTTACGGAGAATTTTGATTTTCAGTTTTGTAGCCTTTTGGTTAGATAATCTGTTTACATTGTTTGCCCTTCAGTTTTGACCTGTAGTAATCTCAAACTACACGAAACGTTACAAATGAAAAGCACTTTTAAACAAGAAAAAATAATGCTTCAGTTACCTTTTAATCCTGGGTTAACGTTAACCAGCTCTCGAACAACTCGGTTCTGAATAATAGTAAAGAAAGTTTGTTCGAGGTTCTCCTCTCTGTCTAGCTCCAGCTGATGTCTCTTCTAACACACACGGCCCAAATTCTGCAACAAATGTCCATATTGCTCAAATGTTGTCCTAGCGAGAAAGTGTCACTTTTGGAATGGTCTCCACTGCCGCAATCTATGCTATCACCTCTGGTCATGTCTTCTGCTGACGATGTTCTTGTCGCAGAAATAACACAGACGCTCAAGGTATGAATCACGAGCATGCAATATTGAGCTAGTTCATGAACTTACTGGCTACCTGAATTCATGACTAAAGTTAATATTAGCGTGTGTGACAAGCTGTATTTAGCTTTTTCTGATAAGTGTATTTGTCTCACCTTCAGAGCTCTTTAGAGAAAGTGCAACAACTAAGCAAAGATGTCAGACCTTATGCTGCTGAATCTGATAACGTGTTAAATCATACCAACCGGGATGACGGCAGAGCTTTTATAGCTACTTGGTAATAAATAATACTGTCTTTTGTTATATGGATAGCTCCTTGAACAGGCAAGATGAATCAAATCGTGCGATGTGACTGGCTTGGCCGATATCCAGTCATCTTAAACTCACACTTCGTGAGTAACCCATATACATATATATGAGTTATTCAACAACATAAGAATATGGCAGACAGTGCAACTGTTGGCAATATGCCATTTACGAAACAGAAAATGAAATGCATGCGCGTTTGTATATCAGAATCCACCACTTTTACTGAGTCCATTTTATGCCGAGATGTGATTTTTTTTGTGTTGTTTGTTTTTATTTCAGGCGTCAATTTACAACGGTGCTCGATGCTTTTGTGAAGCTAGAGAACATTGCAGAAGCGATTGACGAAATGTTACCCAAGTTTTCATCCCAGTTGTAAGTTGCTTATTAACTGTGTTGGTACTAAACGAGAATTTCGCATGAATAGTCTATCGCCACGTCCTTTTACTTAAAGTTCTGCATGCGGTCACTTTGTAGCATTTATGATTTCATTCTTTGTTATTGTGGTAATGAACTGCGTATGTGCAAATGACCATTCTCTTTTTGAAGTTGTCGTTTCAAATTATTGAAATCTAGATTTGTTATTTCAGTTGCCCTGCAGATAAAGGGTTTGGCGGACCACTGACGTGCCTTAAGAATAAGATTTTGAAAGAATGTGGAGAATTTCATACCTGGAGAACTGCCATGTTGACTGAACGAAGTCAAGAGAGACTCTTGAGTGAAGACAAGAATGATGAACAAGGTAAAGATAGACCATTGATTTACTTCCTCGCCGTTAATCTGGTGCTATTTTGTTATGAGGCTCATATAAAATGTGTCGTGGTTTGCACAGGCCTTCAAAAGTCCTTGATCTAAGTGTTAAGTACTTATTATGTGACTGAGGTGCCTTAAGACTGGTGGGTAATATGAAAATCAACATAAAATCATAAAGAAAAGATCAGTTTGTGTCGTTATTTTCTTGTGGATATGTTGCTATTATGTGACGATGACATGTCAGCATGTTCACACTATAAATATAACGACAGAATGTCCTGATGTGGTTATGTCGCCAGTGTGACCGTCACTAGGTCGTCGCTAGGTTTGGCGTGATAAAAAAAATAATTTTTGAATTTCACACGTTATAAATATTACCTGTTACGAACTTGTACTTAAATTTACTTCCTAAAGATAAATATTTGAGAGTTTCTGATCTTGTGATTATATTTTTCTCAGGGTTAGTTATCAAGGATGGTATATATGTAGCTTTCTGCTGTTGTGATAAATTATGTTTGATAAAAATCACTGATGACTGCTACGGATTGTACTGATATTTAACAGCTAGAGGTAATCATTTGAAAGTCTGTAATGTAATAATTTGATTTGTTTTAGGTTTGATTTCGTTAAACTCGTTCATCACTGGCGTGGAGTCTTTAAACACTTCGCTGCTCTTAGCGGTTCAGCGCTTGGCAAAAACAGCAGAAAACAGTTCCAAAGGAAGCAGTATAGAAGGCAAAGATGCTGGTGTGAATGAAATCGTCCCAGGTAATTGGTACTCTTGCAATTTAAAATGTTAACATCTTCATTGATGGAAGTTTCACTCGAAAAAGTGCCTAAATTGAAAATGTCTACCGCATAGAATTTGTGTAAAAAAAATCCTGAAAGTACAGTAGTTTAAAACGTCTTTTAAACAAAGAAAACAGACCTAGCCCGTGTAATATATTCCATGTGTTCTTGGGAAGACACCTAACTCTCATTGTGCTTCTCTATCCAGGTGTATAAATAGCTACTGGGGAATTAGAGGAATTGTTGGGAGACCTGACAAAGTCTTGCGATAATCTGGGATGCTTAATAAAGTTATTGTTTGAATGATTGTTTGTGCCTCGCTTTAAGAGTACTTTAGAACCCCAAGATAAGGCCCTGCTGGCTGGTCAACGCTACGTGGCCTTTAGTCGTGGTTCTTTATCCATTAATCCATCTCTCTCTTGCAGATGATACTGTTGAGAATTTACAGCTACAAGATGGACACTTGACAACCCTTCTCCACAAACATTTGCTTGATGACATCAACAACCTTGACGTCAAGAACGTGACAAAAGCAATCTCTAGCCTCATGTCCCAACTCGAAGACATGGCTGATCTTAAAGGGTCGGCTTGTAGCTCGCCATTTCAGCTGTCGTCCGTTGGCTTTTGCACTCAGTTACTGTCAAGTTCCATTCCTCTTCTTCATCAGTACTTGAACCTCTCGCAGAACCTCCTCGTCAATTTAATATCAGCCCATCGTGCAACCAGCAAACTGCTCTCTGTCTTGCTGAGCATTTTTAATGACCTGGCCTCGAAGGGATTCTGTCTCCCCCCGGAAATTGAAGAGGGTGAAGGTGACGGCGCCACAGAATTTGAAGACATTGAAGGGGGAGGTATCGGAGAAGGAGAAGGAGTGAAGGATGTCAGTGACCAAATAGAGAACGAAGATCAGGTTAATTTTATATTTAACTGATTTTTCTACCGTATCATTTTCTACAGCCAATAGTGTTTTTTCTTTCGCGAATAACAATGCGGTTACTTTGTTGTAAGAATTGAAAAACTGGTGAAACATTCTCTAATTGGATGAGTTTTTTTTTACTTACCAATGCCCGGCTGTCTGCTCGACAGTGACAAGCCTTGATATTAAGTTATTGTAACAATTTCTGTATCTTAATTTAATTTTCCTTGAGCTGTAATTTTCCTCAACTCTTCAGGGTAAAGTCTCGTACGTAGTTGCAGCTTTTCCTAGTTGAAAATTAAAACTAACTAGACTTAACTCAAGACTAGTAACAACATCATGTTCTGTGTTTTTACAACTTTGTTGAGAGTGTATTAATTTTCACTTCGCCACTTTCAAGCTTGAAGATACCAAGCAAGAAGGACAGGAGCAAGAAAAGAAAGACGAAAATCCACAACAGCAAATACCCGACGAAGAAAACGGCATCGAGATGAGCGAGAACTTTGAGGGTGCCTTACATGACGTGGAGACTGGAGAGGAACAGGAGAACGGAAATAGCGAAGAAGAGAACGAAGATGAAGCTGATGTGGATAAACAGATGGGACAAGTGGATGGACAGGACACTGAAAAACTGGATGAGAAGATGTGGGGCGACTCGGACGACGAGGATGAAAAAGAGGTAGATAGGAGAAGCTTCAATTTTCGAAATTTATGGAGACTAGTTTTGTTTTGAATTTTAATCATTTTGGCCTAATGTAAGCAACTGCCATGTAAGCTTTGGATGCCCAAACCGTGTCTCAGTCAAACAGGGACTTTTTATGCCAATGAAGGCATGGAGCCATAAATGTAAAGTTTACTACGTCACAAGCCAGAAATCTGGCATAGCCTCATATCGTACACCCATTAGTAAGGGACATTAAAGGCCGATTTATATGCAATATTTGTTCCACGCGACAGGCTAAGAATTTTCCGCCTTGAGGTATCTATATCAAACCTACCGGCAATTTACGATCGATTGTCACAAGAAGTGGCGCGCGTTTTTTTGGACCTAAGTCGTGTCATATCTTGCGACACACCATAGGCTTGGGAAACCGCGTCGTCAGAACGGGTAGGTAATATCATGGAAGGGGTTCGGTACATGAACCATCAGAGGGCAAGTAACAGCACTCACTCAAATTGTACTGCTTAGCGTCTTGATTAGCGGGCATACGGAATTAACGTTTCATAAATGCAAATAGTTTTTTTTTATTTTCAATCCAAAAAAAGATTGCAACGAAAGTGTGATCGAAGCTAATAAGACGTTTTGGTGGTTTTAGACACCTGGGCCAGGTTGTTCGAAAGCCGGTTAACGCTAACCCAGGGTTAACCGTTAACTGAAGCATTATGTTTCCCTTGTTTAAAAACGTTTTTTCATCTCTAATGTTTTGGTGTAGTTTGAGATTACTACAGCTCAAAACTGCAGGGCAAACAATATAAACAGAACACCTCACCAAAAAGTTACAAAACTGAAATCAAAATTCTCGCTAACCCAGGGTTAGCTTAATCGGGTTTTGAACAACCCAGCCCTGTTTAAAAGCAGACTGCAAGATAACGTTAATTTTATCCATTGCTCGCAGGAACAAGAGATGAAAGAAGAGAAGGGAACTGGGGCGGAAGCTGAATCTCAGTCACAGCTTGTCGCTAAGGAAGATAACAAAGGTGAGATACAGAAATGGGTTCTTGCTCTTCACACTTACATCATTAACTTGGATTTGACAAGCTAACCCGTTACCTTATTTTAACAACTCGGTGAAACGACTCCTAGTTTATTACTATTAGGCGCGAAATTCGCGTTCTTCAAATGACTGATGACGAATCATACAACGTTTGATTCCCATTAAAATCTATAGATCACGACGGATAAGGCAATGGAATTATAACAACGTCGAGAAATAAAGACAGTATATGCCGTATTTTCTCGAGTAAAAGCTGGGTCACTCAGGTAGATTTGTCAAATTAACCTTAGATCAAGGAAGCCAAGTTTGAAATAAACGCCAAGGGCGCTTAATCAAGAAGATGGCGGTAGAATAATAACATTTGAAAACTTGCCTCTGAAAGCATTTTATTAGATGTTAATTGCTGATGTTTTGAACTCTAGCTTGTTCTCTAGGGGAAATACAATTTAGTTTACTCGTTACACTTTCTTTCTGTATTCTGTACCTTCGCGATTTATTTTAACTTTTACTTAAAAACAGGATCTGCAGAGGAAAGTAAAGAAAAAGCTGATCAACAACCAGGTGATGATGAGGATCAAAATGAGGAGAAACTCAATCAAGCTGACGAGGATGAGGAAGGGAATTTGAGTGATGAAGGAGAAGATGACCAGGAAGGTACTAGACAGCAAGGACAAGAAGGGCCTCCTGATACAGACGAACCTGCTAACCTGGATCTACCAGACGATCTGCAGCTTGACGAGGAGGGGAAAGAAGGAAGTGGAGGTAGGCTGAGCTTTTTCTTAATTGCTCTCAGGTTTGACTGTATTAGAGAAGCATTCACGTAGAGAAGCTATAGGGTCATTAACACGGCAAGAAAACGTTTGTCACGGCTCGGTTAAAGATGGTACAGGTATCACAAAAAAAGACTCGGAACGGATACATTCTGTTGTGTGAATGACGTTTCCTCATCCGTGCCGAACCAAAATGTTGGGACTTGTTATCCAGTAGTTCCGAGCACGGGTGAAATGTTGGCCCGGTGCGGATGACAAGGAGTCGGTTTCGCAACATAATTTGTCCACGTCCAGCCTTTTTTCAGTTGGTTTAACATTTATATGGAAACCGATAACTTTCTATAGTGTAATTGGGCCCAATCACTTAAAATAAATCCGTTGATTTAATGATGAATCCTACTTTTTTTGCTCCGTTCATTTTGTAATCTTGAGCTGCAACATTTGACCTGTTACATCCGTAGTAGTACATTGTTATTTTTAATGATTTTATTATCATTTTTGTGTTTTTAACACTCAGAACGTGATTTTGTTAGTGAACATATTCTATTTGATTTCGAGTTAAGGGCAGTTATTAAGGAAAGCGTTGCTTTGCTTGTTGCGAAAAAACTCAATTTGCTTAAGTCATTAAAAAACAAATCCTGAGTCCATAGATCAAAGAGAAGAAATGGATACTGAGGACATTGAAAAAGATGAAGCGAATACAGGAGAAGCTGAAGACGAATCGCGTGGAGCAATTGACGAAGAAATGGACGCCAAGGAAGATGGAGAAGGGGAACAAATGGCAGACGAGGAGAGGACAGAAGGAATGGAGGGCAATGAGAAACAAGATGAGGGAGAGAGTGCCAAGGTAAGTGGATATCATGTTTTATCATTGACGAGGTGTGCAGTTTCTGATGAAGTGTTGTGGAACAGAAATAATCAAACCATCATTAGGGACACTTCATCGTACCTTCACAACCTTAAGTAAGTGGTCTCAGAAATGTGGTCGCACCGGTGTTCACTTTGAGAGGCAGCTTACGAGAAAGCTGTCTATAATTTGTATTTAGAAAACAGTCCTAAGAAAGCACGCGCGCTGATTGGTTAAAAAATCGTGTTTGTATAACTCGATGGAGACACAGAATTATCGCGCGCTGTTGACGTAGTGATTGCGAGAGCAAAGAGAATTTACATTTCGATAATCAAAGTTAACAAGCTGTCTTCCTTTTTCTCGCCGTGGTGTTTTTTTTTTCGGTGTTTAAGTGCTTTTAAAGCCTCTTAAAGATCTTTAATTTTCGAAATATTGTACATTTCCTCAAACGCATACTACAAGTTGTAGATAATGCCGTGTTTTAACAAATCGCATTGTTATATTTTGAAAAAGATCCACTCAGTCCGAGTTTTTAGACATTTTCTATTGTGGTCACGTGACATACCAAATATGGGCGTGGTTCGAAACATTTAAAGGAAACGTGAATCGAACAAACACGGTAAACTTTGATTCCCACTGGACTTCAGGAGCCAAAAAAAGGAGGTTTTGAGATTTCCTTAGCAACAGACTTGTAGTTAAGGTTCTCCCCCCTTAAGGAACAGCCTAGAGGTAGCACGGGGAAAGCCTGCTTTAGTAGTAAGTAAAACACAGCAAGTTCAATTCACTCAGAACTGAACAAAACTTTAAGCAATCTAATTTTATTCACCTGTTTTGCGAATCTTTGAACGGCGTGAAACTACTTCATCGATCGATGAAAGACGTAAACAAGTGTTTAAACGATCTCCAATGACTTCTCGAATCCAAACCTCTCCTTTCCATTGCGAAAACGTAAAGTGCCAACATAATTTACGCTATTATTTACGCCAGTAAGCTGACCTGTAATACTAATAAGGCGACCCGAAGCAAAACAAAGAAATTAACTCTCAGTTTGGCGGCCATGAAGTTCTGAAATTCTATGCTTCGTGTGACACCAGCCGTCCCTATTCAAACGTTTTCAGGCTGCGAATCTAAGCATTTTGATCGGAAAAATCTTTTTCCTTTTCAACCAACTGCGCTTTGCTGCATGTCGATTTTCTTTCACGTTATGATGAAATAACCGTGTTTAGCTCAAACTCAAAAGCGATGCGTTTCTGAAATTCCTTTTCAAAATGCGTTTGAAGCGAGAAACCAACTTAATTCAGGCGTGCTCAGCCAATCGGCATCAAGTAATCATACCCTCTTGATTACCAAAAGTGCCCTCCTGATTAAGAAAAAAATGTCCTCTGTCTCAGCCAATCAGAATTCAGTAATTTTGCCCCGTATCTGATAAAAGTTGAAAATCAAAAGATGAAGAACAGCTTCTTGGTTTACTTTGTGTTCCCCTGATGAGAAGCGGTCTATTCTAAATCTCACCTAAGTGGTTTTTTTTTTTAAATTCTCAGGAAGAAGAAGAAGATGCTGTTGCTGAGACTGATCAAGAAGACTGGAAAACAAATGCAGATACTCAGGTCCGATTACATCATAAAGTAAAGCGTTCTGGCAATTCAAAACATACCATTACTTTAACAAGTTAGTCAAGTATTTTCCTTGATTTGAAACTATCAGATTAGAGACCTAATACAAAGCATGCGTCATCCAATCAGAGTAAGATACTTTTAACCAATTGGTATAGGTAATCAAATGATTTCGAGTGCAAATTTCGAGTAAATTTTCCAAAGATTACAAAAAATTGCACGAGCCCGCAGGGCGAGTGCAATTTGTAGTCTTTGAAAAATTTACGAGTGCTAATTTATTCGAAATTGCACGAGAAAAATCATTTGATTACTTGTTAATAATATACAAGTAACAATTTCTGTCACGCTTCAGTATTTTGCGTGAAAAATAAAGGCAACAAGCTACTTCAACTTAATAGATGAAAATTTGACAGGTGAATTCAAGCGTAAAAATTCACTCACTCTCTCCAAGTCATGTATGAAAACTGAGCAGTTTCTTTTTACAGTTAAAGCAGTCTTTACTCACAGTTGAATTGAAGAACTTGACCACAAAGCATAGGAAAAATTCCCTGCGGTTTTGATGCGGCTTTCTTGCCAAATCTTTTTTGAGTGGTTGAGCCTCAACTGTGTGCAAGAAACTATTGAGCCTGGCCGTGGTACAAGTTACTTTGACCAAAATACCGAGGAACGGAAGGACATCTTTTTTAACCTCTCCTGGTTGCTGCCTGACTTTAAATTCTTCACTGGACGTTGTACAGGTTAGATTTGCCTCCTGAAGCGTTTACCGGGTTTTGTTAGCGAACGACCTTTCTAATCTCTAAGCTCGCCGTTTAAGTTCTTTCACAAAAGTAGAATGCGTGCACTTTTTGTCTTAAAAAGTAAGATGTGGCCGGTTCTTTGGACGTCTTGTTGGGTCCTTCTTAGCGTTTTATTTCGTGGTGCTCAAGAATTTTAAAATTTACTTCTTGAACTGGTATTTTGTAATGCAGTCGTGATCGACGTCGCCGGCATACTGTTTCCATTCACTCAAGCTCAAGTTTATTTTTGACCTCGCGGCTTTTTTGTATATCTACTTCACTTTTACTAGTTTAGTAATTGTTGTTGAGCTTTGCACTTTGCTTCGTTATGAGGTAATTGTATTGAACTAAAGGTAAAGAGTTTCAATCTTCGTTTAATTTTTGTCCGCCATTTTGTTTGTCCAAGCTCAAAGTAGGAGATGTCAATCATTTTCAAACTTAATTACACTTTTTTGCACTCAATTACACTTTTCTGCACTGATTTGGGATTAATTGACATGTTCTTAACCAAACAGAATGCAGAAATTGTTGCTTGTATATTATTAGGTGCCAAAACAAGACCAAGTTATTATTATTATTATTATTATTATTATTATTATTATTTGTGACTCTTCCTGCTCTTATCACCAGTCATATGTATTTTTCGTCGAATTCTGATTGGCTAATTATGCTTGTGGTGAGTTCAGTAGCTATATCGGGTTTTCACTTCACAAAGATGAAGTCAAGTTAAATTCCAAATCTCTGCAGGACATTAGGCGGGTCACAAACGACATACCCCGGCGGTCATCTTTTTTATAATTTTTAATTCCAGTCTCAAGATAACGTCCAGGCCGTAGAGGATTCTGGAGAAGGTGATGGAATTGGAGAACAATCTGATATTACCGCTGGCCAATCAGAGTCCACAGAAAATGGTGAAGAGCAGGGAGTGGGGCGAGCTGAAGCACCTAACAACGAAGGACATTATGGGGAGTCACGTCAGAGCACAGTCCAAGCCCCTCCTGACACCAATCAACAGGTCAGTGTAAAAAGTCTCACCATATTCTTTTCTTATTGGTCCACTTGCGCTGAAAATTTACTTTGAAACTCGTTAAACTGTGAGAGTTACTTCAAATGTGATAAAACCACAACAGCGCATAAGTATGACTTTCATTCGTGAAGGTTCCATAAAGGAATTTAAGTTGGTGTTCTTTGCTATTTTAACTTTTACATCTACGTAAAAGATATATATACATTCTTATAACGAAAATAGATGTTCAACCGACATTGCGTCGTGTCTAATAAATGCCGTCCGAGTTATCAATGGCTCATTACTCCTCAATTATATTTGCAATACTTGTACCTTGGCCAGAAAGTAGGTTAGAAAAAGAAAGAGAACTAACAGCAGTCTCTTAGACGTACCATTGAAAGACGAGTGCGAAAAATGCAACATAAGATACGTGTTCAACGAAGTAGGTTCTAGTACAGTTGTTAATGTTGTTTGCTCTAAATTCTGACAGTCTCGTCAAAGAAAGCAGATGAACCGCGCTAGGTCTGATAGAACACTGGGCTCCATGGACGAAACTACTCACAAGAGACTCAAGACTGTGGACAAAACACAGCAGGAGCCTGGAGCGGAGGTAAACAGTGTGATAAAAACAACATGCCGTGTTTTTTGTTCAGTAATTGAATGTATCCTTACAGGTCGTCATCTCGATAGTCACTAAATGATTTTTGCCTTTTTTTTCGTTGAAACGGTTCTGGTTATGAATACAAGGGACACGATCATTTCGAAAAAAACAACACTGACCAGCAAATTATGTTAAGAAAAAACAAAACTGAGTTTAAGGTATGAAAAACACAAAGGATAATCTGATTTTAATACTGACAAGAGAAAGTATAACTCTTCCGTTACGTATTTCTATCTCGTTTGCTTTCCAATTTCTTTTGTGTTCCTTGTAATTCAAGAGATCATCTTTTACATTTTCCCTTAATCAACATTGAGACTACGGCCTTCCTTTCTTTCGTTGGCCTAATATGGCGCCATGTAGGAAAGTCAAAAGCAACAGAAATCCTTGAGGAACTCCTGACAACGAGTTGAACTCTCGTTCATTTTCTTTACTTGCTCAGGCGAACAAGACAACAAGTCAAGATCTCTTCCAGCACATGCAAAATGAAGATCCATCGACTCACGATGCGCAGACTCTTGATAGTGCAACCGCTGATCAAGCTAAAGAGCAAGAAAAGGCACACTTTCCCGAGATGCATAGCGACGGAGACGACGAAGGGGAGGAGGAAATGAAATCTGCTTTGTTGGAAGAGAATGACGAACTTTCTGTAAGTGATGCGATTTTGCAATCAAACATGTCAGTCACGAGGGGAACCAGGGAAGGAAGGGGAGGGGGCGGGGGTGGTGGTTTGAAATACCGGAAGTATCTTTGCCAGTTGGA
>JAHPZR010021709.1:47500-52500 GCA_019787425.1 Platygyra sinensis
GGGATATATAGGCATGCGCAACCCCAAAGGGTATGGTTTTTCAGCTGTTTTGGTCATAAATAGGGTATCAATTAAAGCTGATTTCGGCCATCTTGATCATAAAAAGGGAATGGTTTTTGCACTCTAACCTTGATATGGGTATGTTTTCAAGAAGCCACTTTTTCATCATTATCAAAAAGAAAATCAACAAAAGCCCATCACAAATTATGTTTATGCTAATTTTACATTGGTCTGAACTAGGGAACTGGTCAGAAACAGGAATTTGATATATGAGTCAGAATTAATATAAATAGGGTTTTAAATTGTTGGTCAGGTCATAAATAGGATAGGGAATATCACAGATTTTGGTCACAGCTAGGGTAAGGGATTTGGGAAGCAGGCTGCACACCCCCTCCCAATTTTTCTGGGACTAATCCCCCCTAGGGGCATTGCAAAGGTAATGAATGAGTTGCTTAAAACTGAAGTTGGAGAAGTATGAAATGATTTTCTTTTCTATAGTACTTGCATTTAAAATATTGTAATACATTGATTTCACAGACTGTTACCATGTCAAGGTAAAAAGCAAACAAACATAAAAAAATTGAAGTCCAGATGGTACATGTATTGCTACTTCACAGTGCTTTTATTAGAACTCAAGATTTCTATATAATTCAATCTGGTGAAATATTGCATGACTATCATAATGTATCACCCAAAAATGCTTCAAGTATGATGACAGCAACAAGAAGAAATTATGTACAATGTTTGTCAACATCATGTGTAATATGCTGGCGTGTGACAATATTTTCCGAGAACTTTCCGAACGAATGGCGAAAATTATCTCAAAGTGTGCTTATTATTTAATTATATATGTTGCATGTTCTCCACAAAATGCCATACGATAGGAGGAGGAAGGCTTACCGTTTGTCCCAGATGATAAAGCGTTCATGTCAACATACTGCTTTCTTCCTGTGGCCGGTCAATTCGCCGTCTTCCAAAGATGTCCATAGCCGCACTCTTTAACGAAACTTAAACCTCCATCCAACTACAACTCTGTTTCCAAAAGTCTCGAGAGGCTCCATAGTAGCTCATAGTCCGTTATTTTGAATTCAAAACACCGCATATTTCGAAATTTTCGTGGTCGTGGGTAAAACGAAAAGTCAACAAAGTTTAACACTAACCAATTTGCAGTAAGCTTATTTCATGATCGTGGTCTCACGCATGCAAGGGATCTTTACGCACGAATCGTTCATTTTATCGTCACTTCTAGGACTTCGACGCCCATTTCTCTGCAGTCGAGTATTCTGTAGGATATTTCCTTTTCATTTCTGGCTTCACAAAGGTAGGTTCCGATCAGCTTTGGAAACAAAAAGCCATCACGCTTCTCAGGGACAGACGCCATTTTGAATCTGTCCAAGTATAGTTGGACATACTCTCGCCTTTGTACCTCCCCCCACGTACGCTGACACAATAGCATAAACAAGAAAGCAAACTTGTCGGAGAGGGGGAGGTACGGGGAAAACGTGTTTAATCCAGGTTTAATGCATAAATTAATTGTCTAACAAGTGAGTGAGTGAATGAGTGAGTGATTTTTAATTAAATTTCGCCCCCAAACCCTAAACCCCATAGCATGACTACGTCATACCATGAGGTAAAAAGGGGGGTGCCCATACTCATTAAGGAGCACTGGGACAATGAAAATGACCCATTTTGGCATTATTTAATGCTTATTACAAGAACGCATTCCCAGTAATAATTGTAAATTTTTGTGACCGAAACTCATGAGAACACGCATTAAACTGGAGTCAATGCATTGTATCGGACACAAATAAACTTTTTAAGTATGATTT
The DNA here is from genome assembly GCA_019787425.1 of Platygyra sinensis. NCBI lineage: Eukaryota > Metazoa > Cnidaria > Anthozoa > Scleractinia > Merulinidae > Platygyra > Platygyra sinensis. The sequence goes on from JAHPZR010021709.1 coordinate 49,330, forward strand.
AGACAGAAAGCTGAATTCTTGAATAAAATTTCAACCAAATTTCTTGACTTGGTTATCATACGGCAAAACAGAAAAGATCACAGTTTACCTGCTATTTTCGTTATTTATTCAATTTTCAGAAATAGGAATCAGATCAGTCTTTCCTCAAGCAAAGTTTATGATAAGTTGATTACAATGACTGAAAAAAAAGTTGGGGTGCCCGTGCTCGTTGGTGAGCTATAACCATTTTCCAATTGACAGCGCTCAATATCAAGGCAAATCCGCCATATTTTCAATGTGCGCGTGCACGCGGGCGCGCTAAATGACGCCATAAATTATGCGCAGAAAGGATGCGCAGTGCAATTGTGAGGAATAACCTTAATATGAACAGAGGTTCCCCTCATATAAGAAGTTTCAGGTGTATACACCTGTCTTTCTTTAAACAGGGATTAAGTAAAAATGGCTTTGCGGGCCCGAAAAGTTTTCGGGTCTTTCGAGAATCGGAGCTCAGGTTTCTTACACATGTTGTTCGTCGTAGGGGAGATTATCGGTCGGGGAAAAGGTTAAACATGAGAAAGGTAATCCCTTACATCGCCAGTCAGTTTCGTAAAGACAAGATCTGGCTGAGGAGGACTAAGCCGAGTAAGAGGCAGTACCAGATCATGTTGGCTGTGGATGATTCTTCCAGTATGAATGACAACCACTCCAAACAGGTGAGAGGAGAAAACGAAGAACTACTGGAAACAGATGACAGGCAATGAACGGGCTGAACTTTTGTTTAGCTCGGAGTCTCTGAGGGGACGTTAACCACACCCTTCAGGACCATAACAACGAAAGTTTTTGAAAAATCTTTTATTCACATTCAACGATTCTTGCGTCACTCTAAAGAAGGCCCATCACTTTAAACACTCTTCTGAAAATATGGAGTTTTGGTGTCAAGAAATTTGTCTTATTGTTCATATTAATATGATATTTGTAATAACCAATACATCTCTTTCCAAGCCGCTTACCATCTATTTCATCTCCACCATTTATGTCATTACTTTAGCTGGCTTTTGAGTCGTTAGCAGTGATCAGCAATGCATTAACCAGACTGGAGGTTGGAGACCTGGGTGTGTGCAGGTGAGTGCAGTTCATTTGCTTCTCTTTATCTAAGGTATGTTGCGTGTTCCTCATAGTCGATAACTTTAAGCGTGCAATCGGCCATTTGTGAGTTGTCTTTGCCTCTGTGGCAAAATGAGTCTTTATAAGAAACCATTGTTACGAAAACGTGTTCCAACCGGGAGGAGCTTTAACTCATTGTCACACAAAAGTTTTTGCACGGGGACTCGTTTTGAAGCAGAGGCAAAAAGTAACTCAAAAAAGTTCTGCTGTCATTCGCTCTTGTCTTCTTGTTTATTCTCCTTTTTGGCACGCTGCCGGGGGGGGGGGGAGGGGGGAGGGGGAAGGGAGGGGGCATTAACGTAACAGATGATTTTCAAAATATTTAACCGTTAGCTTGTTTTCGACCGCTCTTCGGTCGTTTTACTACCATTTGGACTGTTTCGTTGTAGCTTTGGAGAGACTGTCCGCTTGTTGCATCCATTTCACGAGCCGTTCACAGAACACTCTGGAGCAGGAATCTTACAGCAATTTACCTTCGATCAAAAGAAAACCAAAATAGCGCAAGTAAGTTACGAGTTTGACATCTAATCTATTTTAATTTTCTGTGTTTTTTTTTTTTTGCTAACGCGGCGGCTGATTTCCTTTTCGCAAACGGTCGATGCCATTTTTAACGGTCGATGCCATCATTGGTAGCCAAGCCTTTCAGAATGAACGATGCCATATCTGCTTTAGTTTAGGCCCGGACAAGGTAGAAACTTGTTATAATTTGTTGATGGGGTAACATGCACTCACCAAATGCTTAATTGTTCATATTCACACTGGTTTGCTTGAGGTTAGCTCTTATTTGATGTTTGGGGCAACTCTATTATTAATGCTTAAGAATGTCAGGTTTTATAATTAAATTTTGGGGAGATTTGGCGGATCAACCCGGTACTGTAGTGGTATAAGAGGTATGTCAGGAAACAGACGTTTCGGGTTCGATAACAAGTGGTTACTTGCAAATTTCTTTTTTCTTTAATTTAGTAGAGAAAAATTCGTTCACAATTAAAAAATATTTCTGAGTGTCGCGAAAATGGCATCGACCGTTTACGAAACGGAAATTTGCCCAACGCCGAGGGCATAATACAACAACCTTTGGTATCTTGACATTTTGTAAGAAATATTCATAATCGATTATCTAACGTTCACTTTGAAATACCGTAAAAGAGTCGTAAAAGAAGATAAATGGAAGAAGTGAGAATAGAACAGTCCAAAAAGATTAAAGAAAGCTTTAAATTTAAGTATTGTGATGGATGACAAACTTTCTTTGTGATAAACTTTGAAATTTGTTTAGCTCCTAGACACGTGTACAAGTTTGATGCTTTTAGCGCATTCACGGCTTCAGGTTTCCCCCCGGATGCGACGTGACACCTCTCAGCTGTTACTCATTGTGTCTGATGGCAGGGGAATATTCCTGGAGGGCATGGAGGTTAGTAAAACAGTCTTGAAAAAAATAACTTACAACGTTTTGAAAGGTAAAGGTTTTCAAATAACATTGGTGTTATACCTGCTGCCTTAAACTGATAGTGGTCTTGAAGGTTTAAAGTGGAGTTGAACCCCTACAGTGGAATCCTCATTAAGCGGCCACCCCCGGGGAAATGGGAACTGGCCACCAAACAGAGGGTCGTGGCTTCTTAAAGGGACACAGTCAGCTTTGGGACCGCGATGACCTGGACACTAGTTTTCTCACTTTGAAAAGAGTTCACCCCAACCCGAAATCAAAGTACATCTAGAATTCCGCTTCAATCTTCGCAGTTTTTTGCTTGATCTTCAACCGTTTACTGAAAAACCTGTTTTTCAGTGTGCTTTTGCTCATCCTGTAATGTTGTTTTTATCATATTTGGTTAAAAACAGAATGGATCGTGTTTCTGTGATATGCAAATTAGCTATGAAATGGTATCTAATGCGCATGTGCGCCAGCTGACTGTGTCCTTTTAACAGGGGGCCCCTAGACCGATGTTCAACTGTGTATGAAATGTAATGAATTTAGAAATGAACTCTCTTTTTTTATTTTTTTCTTTAAAGGCACTCCGCTACTAATATAGGTAT
>JAHPZR010021709.1:57500-59996 GCA_019787425.1 Platygyra sinensis
GTTTGTACTTAGGTCGCTGCTTTACCAAGACGTCCCGTCGACGCCACAGTTCTGCTTTGTTATCTCCGAACCTTTGAAACTAATACTGAGGAGTTTTTTTTACATGGAATAGTGCATGGACAGTTGACAAATTGACGTCAGTTTTCCCTGCGTCTGTTCTGTTAATGAAGTATCGAAGTAGCTGTGGATCCGCAAACCTCTTTGTCAATGTTATGACGAAATTCATTGTTTTAAAGAACAGGACAGACGTATGAAAAACTGCCGTCAATTTTTTTGTACAATAACAATGGTCAAATTGTCCGTTCTCACCTCGTTCTTGTATCTGTTTGCTTATTGACAATGAAAATTAACCAATGCGCGAGCGAGAATTTCTACAGTCATAGTAAAATTCATTTTGCTTTCAGTTTTAATTTATCTTTGTTTTAACCACTTTTTCCTAAACAGTACATACTGATCGTTAGAATACAAAAAAGTTAATACTTCGATCACGGCTACTTAGTTTGACAACAGGACAATGTTCACGATAAATGTAATAAATGTCAGGCGAAACATTTCCAGCGTCACTCTACATGAAACTATTAACTTGGAACTAGTAATCTGAAACAACAGGCCGACGTTTCCACTACCACTACCTATAAAGCTAACTGTAAACCTAACTAGTAACAACTAAATTAAATTAGTATAAATTTACCGTAGTCTATTGTGAATCCGTGAATTTGATTGACTATATTACCGTCGACTATCTCCTGATAGTGAACAGTTACGCATCAGTGCACATCGTACGTCACGTTTGAACCTGATGTAACATAATAAAACAGTTCTTTTCTACGCGTGACTTGACTGTTTTTTTATGCAATGAGACTACGGTAAATTTATACTAAAACAATTAGACTACTCGCCCTCGTTTTCTACGAGCGATAGTCAACTCGGCTGCGCCTCGTTGAGTATCTGCTCGTAGAAAACTCGGGCTCGTAGTCTAATTGTTAATTAGACTTCACTTGGTCTTTCTCAAGCATAGTGTCCAACAAAAATCTGAAAAAATTCGAATATGCTGAGTACAGGCTTGTCTTACCGTATGCAAATTTATTGCGGACGTTTCCTGCTTGATAAAAGTTCAAATTGTAAAGCTTTTTTACTTTGTGAAAATGATTTTTTTTTATAAAAATATTAATGCTAACCAAACCTAGATGTTCTAAAAAAAAATTGCTCAGAAATAACAACGGCACAAAACATACATGTTGTCTTTGACACTATTTTACTTTAAAATCCTATTTTCTTCCACCTTTTCTTGTGAAGAGATTGCGCTTCTTTTACTTTCCACTCGTACCTGCGACAGTCACGAATGGAAATATTTCTAAAATGTCCGATCTGTTGTCGTGTACAATTAATAACTGTTTCTCGAACAGACCTATTTCCTATACTACGCAGTTATTTGAGTCCTACACTCCTGAGTTGTACAATGCAGTATTCATTAAGTTTCAGATCTCTTTCTGTCGGTACTGATCGATTCGTTTTTTGTACTTCTCACTTGCTTCCGTCCTGGTCGTTCTTCTCGACACCTGACAGAGGAAATAATAATAAAGCAATAAAGCAAACAAAAAATAAATAAAATAAGTATAAGTAATCATATGAATGCTAGTGCAATTAAGGATTTACACTACTAGGGATATCGGAAAATCCTCTCAAAATTGCACGAGTTTTTAGGTAAGTAAAATTTAAAAGAATTTTCAAATATCACGAGTAGTGTAAATCGTTAATTGCTCAAGCGTTCATATGATTACTCATTTGTAATGAGAAGGAAAATCGCAAACGCGCTTCCGTTAATTTACTCCGCAGTGCAAATTAAGAATAAACGATAAATTAGCCTGTTCTAAGCTAGTCACGATGAAGTAATTTTCTCAGTCATGTAATAATAGATAAACAAATAGATAAAGAAATAAGTCAACTATATAATCAATTAATTGATTAATTTTAAAAGTTATGATAATCATTGTTTCTATGTATCCAATATCATTGAAGGCTGAAAGTTCGTGAAATGTGGGAGTCGAGGTTTGAATAATTCTTGTTACATTGTGTAAATGCTTTAACAACTGACAAAAAAACAGGTATAATCTTTAAATTATTCTAATATTTTAGTAGGACGTCTAGGCTCGATTTCCGCCGCTTTCTGGAGTCCGGTGTACGTTCCTATAGGACGTCTGAAGTAAACATTTTCTTAAACAGCAGCTACTTAATACAAATATACACTTATTTTAAAACATTAGATTCTGAGTGCGCTGTGTTTGGCTCAATACTATATTTCATTTCTAAATAAAACCTTTTTAAAGTCTTTTAAGACAAGCGAGCAAATACCGGGTTCCCTATGTTAGAAATAAAAAAAGCCTGTGTTGTCACTAAAACTTACGTTTCTTTCCAAAATCAAATGTCACGTCATCTCCAATCAGTACAAAAGGTGCCCACTGGTTCACCTCATAGCCATTTCTTCTCATCCATTTC